>DWNE01001957.1:0-20150 GCA_018249875.1 Cecropterus toxeus | reverse complement strand
ATTTCGATGGAAGGGTGTGGTTGCCGGCACACTTTTATATGAGGCGACCATCATAGTCCTCGGGAGTGGCAACGCATTTGTGATTCACTTCAGATAGAACCCATGTTCTATTTGAAGTTGCTTACAGATGTCCATAGGCGGCAGTGACCACTTAACATCAGGTGGACTGCATGCTCGTTTGCTACTTCATTCAGATAAAAAAATAGGTGTGATTTCTGATAGTGTTGAGCATTGCTATGTTCTGGTTTGAAGAGTGTGGTCAGTGAGACATACTTATGAGGCGTTTCAATTTAGTCGTTAGGGTTAGCAACGTATCTGGTATCTTTAGCCAAACTCGGTAAGACTAATCTTATCTGAGGTTTACAACAGATGTCTAATGCCGACAGTGTGCATTTACCATCAGGTAGAAAAAAGAATAGTAGGAAATGAGGATGCAGTCCGCATGCTCATTTCCTACTATTTTTTTTTGAATTACGGAAGATAAAACATAATAACATAGTATTGGATAGGGGTAGTATGATTTATTCTGGGCATTTCAGCTTTAAAAAGTCTATAAGCAACATTATGATACAAGAAGACTTACTACTTAATAAGATAAATAAAAAAAAAAAACAAGAAAAACATTTAGGTATATTTTTTATAACATTAAATTAGCAAACGAAACCACCTCATAGTAAGTGACCACTGCCGACCAAAGGGCTTCTATAAGCAGCTTCCTACAGAACAAGGGTTCTATCTGAAGTCACAAGATCGCAGATGCGTTGCTACTTCCGTGGGCTAAGACAGTCGCCTCATATAAAAGTCGGCAATAACACCCTTCCATCGAAATGCAGGAACTGCTTCACGCTAGGAATAACCGAAGCTGTAGTACCCCCCCCCCCCTTACTATTCTACCTTCAAAGCATTTGAACAAACAGACGCATATTCACAGAACAGGTTCATAAAATCTAATAGAGTACAAATATGAACTTTCCTCAGTTAAAAACCCTATCCCTATAAGCAAGTTAATAGTGGGTAAAGTTAAACTGTGGAATTAGTGATTACTAGTTTTTGTTGCATCGTATTAGTTAAGCGATTCTAAAGGAACGAGGAGCGATCGTGAAGGAATGTACCTTTTGTCTTTTGAGTTATGTGAAAATTCTAAGCAATTTCAATCATCTACGTAAAAGAAGTTACGTTTTGATTTAAACCGATTACAAGATTAACACATGAGCTAACCGCAGGAAAGTCGCTACCACTTGTGGAACATGTTCCAATTCATTTGATAAACTGACAGATTTTCGTAACAACTTTTATATATACCTAGAGTTCATTTTTACATACATTTCACATATTTCAACCGGAAAGCAGTTGATGCGTTTCGGTAGAAGTGTGTGGTTGCCGGCATACTTTTTATCTGAGGGGACCTTAGTCCTCGGGAGTAGCAAACGTATCTGTGAATGACTAAAGATAGAATCCCTTTTCTATTTGAAGTTGGTTATGGTTCTCCATGGGCAGTACTGACTACTTACCATTGGGTGCATTGCGTGTTCGTTAGCAATTTCAATTTTATATTAAAAAAACATGAAAGCATTTTTTTAAGAACTAGGGTGAAACTGATCGGGTAATTGTACATCAAATGATTGTAGGATATTGTTGATGGATGTTGTAGAAAAGTGTAAATACGTTACAACGTATACCTACCAGTAGTTATTTAGAACAGACACTATACATTATACCTACAAGATACGCCCGATTTGATTGTAATTTATGACCGTTAATTAAATGTCTGGTCTGGTTTTTTATTTTACAACGTGATAAGAAGTTAAAAATCAAGGTTGATTATATTATTTTTCATTCTTTTCTATGTCTTATGAGATAATATTTGTCTAATATCTGTTCCTATTTACCGCTGTCAAAGAAACTGATTAGTTGATATTTCTTATGCAACTTGCATACAAAAATCATTTATCTAAGCTGCAATAAGCATAATTGTGGAATCAAAGACAGTAAAGTATCGTCAAAAGTATTTTATGTGCATAGGATCTTTAGGTGCGCGTAGTTCTGCCTGCGATTCTTATTTATAATTGTCCGAGGGGAGATAACGTCTGTTGATTATTTCGCTGTCCATTTAAGATTATTACAAATACTGCAGAGACAGTTACATTAAATCATGTAGATTTGTTCGCATGTGAGTAAGCACAGTCACCTCGGTGAGAGGCGCGGGGCGCGGCTTTCGTCCGGCTATGTCAGTGCGCGCCGATTTATGATAATTGAAGACATGTTTCATTGGCGCTCAGATGTTTATTTTAGATAAGAACCTCTCGTGGCACTATTTCATGCGTCCGAATTGGCCGGGACGCGCGACCTCCCGCGAGCTCCGAGCTCCGCCGGCCGTGTCCGATTGCAATTCTCGCTTTGCTCATTCCACACGATTTATGCATACGATTTGTAAGAGGAACACGACGAGTGTGAAATCGCACATACGATAAGATAAAGTTCGACTTTATAAAATATTTCAGAAGGTATCGGCAAATTTTCCACGCCGCGACTAACTCGCGGAGGGCGTAACTAATTTGTAATTATGAGCAATGCCGAACGGAGATGCAACTCCATGTTATGACATTACGACGCGACGAGCCACTTTTTCAAAGCATGCGAATTAAGTTGGGGTTCGTTGCGCCGACGGCGGTGGAGGATCGTTATTCATGGATTCGAGGTACAATGCATTGTTTACTCGTCAATGTTTGCGCCTCAAGGGATAGAGTGAGGTGAGCGCGTCGTGCTGACAGCTGAGCAACGACTCGGCTCTGTGACTAGACAATGAATCCTAATGTCACAAATTTCCATCAACAACATTTACTAGAATAGAAAATTCTTCGTTGATCATACGTTACATCTACGCTATCCTACGTAATCGTTTTTAACTTTTAAGATAATTTCTACTCTCTACTTCGATTCTATATTGAGATACCGTATTGGGATCTTAATTTATTATTATTCGTTTACTTAAACAATATCTACTATGCAATTATTAT
Organism: Cecropterus toxeus; assembly: GCA_018249875.1. Classification (NCBI taxonomy): domain Eukaryota; kingdom Metazoa; phylum Arthropoda; class Insecta; order Lepidoptera; family Hesperiidae; genus Cecropterus; species Cecropterus toxeus. The sequence goes on along the minus strand of DWNE01001957.1, from coordinate 17,133 downwards.
TAAATTATTACGGCTCTTATAATGGATGTTTCATTAAACACACAGTATTTATTTGACGTCAAGAGAAAGTTAACTAAGACCTGCTAATTAATAGCCTAAGCCATTTCCATTCTCATTCAAGATAATTTTCTGTAAATTGTTTAGAGAGGCGTAAATAAAGAGCTTATTATAACATTCTGTAAACGTATTAACTCGGGCCCAGTAAAAAAAGACTGTTAGAATTAATAATTACAATAATAACAATCTTACTAGTAGATACATTTATGTAAGTATGTGCTATATCAAAGTTTTGTAATTGAAAAACTAATAATATCAAGAATTATCACCGTATTTTTGTATGTAGATTTTAATACAAACTTACAACCATATAATACATTTAAAAGACATTGCATGATTTACACGCAAAGTTTATGCTTAGGAATGAACTATAAAGTGAGGACGGGAACTTTCCCAAACTAAGATAATAATCTGATATGGGTATCGTGTTGCACTATATTAGCATAACACTGCACGTAATAAAAGATAAGAATGAACACCTTCTTTTGCAACTGTGTACTGTATTTTACATGCAAATATAAGTTTTTCTATCAATGCAGAAATCGAATTCGTAGCGCCGAGATGCAGTCGCCTTTATAATTATTTGCAATGTTTACTTAACACCCTTTCACACATGATGAGACATCCACAATACAATGCTTAGGGGCAGGTAACCCCTGCACATGTGCGTAGCGCCACTGTGCACTTATCCAATCTTATGAATTATAATAGATTGTGATAATTTAACGGATCGACTACATTTGACATAAATTCCTTAAAAATGAGATTAGTATCCAAATACCACAGACAGCATCTACGATACAGAATGATATTGTAAATGCAAATTAAAATTGAGCACATTAAATGGAATACAGTAGTAATAAACCATGGATTTTATTTAGCACGTTCATTGTCGATAAGCTCTTTATACTCAATTATTGTGCATAATGTGAGTAAATTATTGGTTATTCGCGTGAACAACAACCAGTATCTACTCGATGTTATATATTTTATAACATTTCCGTTGGATTAAAATCGTATACTTAATAAAATGGTAATCTTATTCTGTATACAATGTTTCAATTCTAACAGTATAATTTTTGAACCATTTTCAAAAGACGCGAATGTTCCCAATTCATCTATTGCTGTTTTAAACGTAATCCGTTTCAAAATGAAAACCTTGATAATCGAAGTTGTTCTATTCCACACTTTCGTCGCATGATATGCTATACAAAACTCTAAGCATACTCTAGTGAATAAATAAAATATTTTATGTGCACGGAACCCTACGAGAGTACCGTTTACACTTGACTTGAACAATCACGATAAAATCAAAAGCGAGGACAGTTTATACATCGTTGACGAATAGATTAAAATCTATTGGGCGATAAAGTGAGAAGAAGAAGGCGCTTGCAGCGGATGCGAGTAACGTAACTCCATTCTATTTGAATATATCATTCGCCTAAATGTAGGTTTATTGCTACTTTTCTCACGGAACTAATGTATTATCAATGTCTTTAATTGAAACCGATTTCGCCGTATCGTGGCCGTTAATGGACCTCGTATCATAATAAATAATAAATTTTGAGTTTGAAGGCCCTGATCATGATAACTAGATATATATTGAAATGTTCTGAGAATAAAAATGAATAAAAAATAACAGACGGCAGCTGCAGCAAATAATTCGCGTAGGTAACTGTAACGGTAGAATTGGATTTCCCAACCCGTAGCTTGAATAGGGTATGTGCGATAAAGGATGGTCAAGAAGAATGGTCAAGCCTCGATTTCATATTTTGCTACGCGATGACCGCCGCAGCCGGGGACGTAACGATGTAACTACCTTTTTTACGCATTATCTTTATAAGAGGGTCGGGTGTTTCCAAGGGAATTGAATGGCATTAACTGCTATGACATTAACAATACAGCCGTGTCTTCAAGAAGGAACCGGTTTCAGACTTTAATGGGTCACACGGTTCCAGCTCCCGAGTTTTTGTGAAGCGACCGCGACTTCGCAACTCGGATACTTGCTAAATTGTATGTTCATTATTCATTCCCCGAGCATATAAAAACATTTTTATATATCATACACAAATATAACATAATATTACTAGTTATTAATTCATTATCACTTTTTTATGATATTTATTTCCCTGGATAACTTTATTTCTCTTTATTTTTTTCCAAAATCACATTGGACTAGATAATTTCTATTTTATCCAAATTATTGAAATTATTGACCTACTTACAAATTTTGATACCAAATTGAAATTAGACAAACTTGATTCTGTGTCTGTTTTTTTCAGTATCATATACGATTAGGTAGTTATTTATTACCAAAATTATTGTATTACATGACCCACTTACAGATTTTGATATTAAATGACATTTACTCTTAAGAATAAATAGAAATGGGTAAAGTAGGTATAAGAATGTTATGTAATATGTTTATAAGTTTGTTATCATTATTTTATTATATTATAATGTTACTTACAGCAAAGTTTTTTGATTTATAGTAGTATGGTTTTTCACTAATACACATAATAAGTATGTACATATCGTCCTTAAAACGAAGAATGTTTTGTAAAGATGTGGAGAAATTGAGTTCCCGTTAGCTGCAAGAGCTTACAGTGACAGGGTCAAGCCCTCCCGGAGCCATCCCATCGCGTGTTTCTATGCTAATCTTAACGTTAGTATTCGAGAGCCACCGACAACTATTAATGGTTATAGCCGACGTTTTCTCTTAATAGTTCTAATATTATCCGAGGTCCTGCTCTTAACAGCTCAGCGCCCGCGCACTACGCAATGCGTTTACGAAACAGTGCAACGCCTACGAATCTAGAAGAAACATAATATAGATTAAACTACTTAATTTCTATATCTATAGAGTATTCAATTCAAATATTACGAGCGATTTAAACAACAAATACAGCGCCGAAATTGACGATCTGGCACTGAACTATATACGTATTAGCATACAAACGCATGCGACACAGCATGCACGGATGGGTGCGGGCGAGTTGGAGCATTCGTTATAATTTTGAATGTATGAATGAGAAATAGCAGCGCTCGAACCGGGCGCGTGGGACGCGTGCCGACAATGAGCCGAGACAAGTCCTGGGCGTCCTTGTCAATGTGAGCCGCTTCCAGCCACATCCGTCTATTGTCATTATTTGTATTTATGCACTCCCGTAAACGGTGACGAGGATGACATGCCGAAACAAACGGTCCCCGTCGGCGAGTCACATTCAGTACACAAAGATAAAGACAAGAAAAGTGTGTGGTATCATACCGCACGCTAAGCCTAAATCGTGTGTGGTGTAAGAAGCCCACTCGCTTCTAGTATCAACCCATAAACTAGTCATTTTATTTCATACAAGTAAAGTTTATCCCCAACTGCTTAATTTTCGTAATTGTTGTGATTACCTCTGCAAGTGCAAGAAATTTATTATATTAACGCCAAAAAACGCTCATTAATGTAAAAGATAGTTTTAAGTGTGAAGTACATTAATGCAGTCCTTTCTACATAAATGAGATACGGGGTTTGCTCATTTTTGTGTCGCCATTCAAAGGATGCTGTTAACAACCTCTTTCAAAAGGCGAGCATAATTTGATCGGGGTCACATTTCTATGGGAACACCGTTGAATGCACAAACATACTTATTCAATTTAATTCTTTAAACAACTGTTATTTTATTTCATCTTACGTTAAAGCCAATCTTTATTTTTTATATCGTAAGCAATGTCATGTGACGTAACAAAGTCCAAATTCATGACCGACCTAAAAAAATGTTTTCTAATCAATTTCATTTTTATGTGATTAAAATAATTTATGATTACAGTACTATTATGTAGATGTAATCCATAAGTATAAAATATTGATTTCTTGGAACAGCACCCACATTTAATCCAAAAGTATCGATAAAAAGATTTGCAAAAAAATTGGCTATCAAACGGCGAAAGGATATGCTAATACTTAAATGATATACGTTGGAAGGTATAGGGGTAAGACGTTCTTCGCAGTTGCGAACTCTTATTTCGATAATCCCGCTATAGGTATTCAAATGAGCGCTTATGATTTATTGAGTGGAACATTACCATTTTTATTATTTGTTATTCTTACACCTTTCGTTGGGGCCGGAAGCCACGCGGCCTCTGTCTCAGTGTACTCGCCCGTGAGACTCGCAACAACCGCCTGTAACTGAACGCATATAAAAACTCTACTTGCACAAAAGATCGCATGTACATTACCATAGTTTACATATAAATTTTACGCGAATTCATTCCGTATGCACTGCGCTAAAAGTTCGGCGATTATAATCACAATAATTGCTCCGATACACGAACGTTCGATTTGATGTACGGCCGTGAGAATTGGCGATTGATTTCCCGGAATTGCCGTGATTCGACATTGATGGTTTCTTATCTAAAACACTCAATGATATTGACGTTGAATAAACCAATGACTTCGTTTGCATATGTCTTTGGATTACCTAAAGTTTTGACAGCTTAAATGAAGCAAAATATAGAGCGTGTGAAATAGAACTTTAAAAGAGGAAAGAAAGTTTTTACATGCACTTGATTATCTTACTACACACATGTAGTAACTACAACTGTCGGATACACATCCGACAGTTGTTTTTGGGTACAATCCGACGGAATCGAAGAGAAGCATACAAAAATTTGCACCATTAACATTGTCGTAGTTATCAAACATGTCAACGGAAAATTCCGAAATTATTTCATTTATCTGTATTGATTAATATATTTATGTACCTACTTCGTTTTTATTTCATTCTGAAATGGAGCAAGTTTTATAATTAGCTTAACACTACGTTGTATTTCTTCTTAAGTATTATCACACACACATATAGATAAATTTGCATATTACACTGTAACTAAGCGTTAGCGGTAATATTTTACAGCATTCGATGAAGTAGTATCTATCTATTATTCACAACTATTTGACATCTCCTTCCTTGATTAATTCAAAATTAGTGAGGCAACCAATAAGGCAACGGTAAATACCAAAATATATTTGCCATAAAACAAGATTTATAACTTACTGTTAATCACAAGCAAAGCATAAGATATTTGTGATGTTTCCCGTAATTTTGTAGATTGGAGTACCTTACTGGGCCTTAAACGAAGCATCGATTATATATACCGATAAATAATTAAATTTACATTTGAATACAAAAATATAGTAGTTCAAACAGTTTATTATAATGGTTGTTTAATAATTTAAAATAATTCATAACGGAACTTACGAAAATTGTACACTGAACTTACGGCCAGACTTCTTTATGCAGGCTGAGATGAGTGTCTTGTGCTAACGGCGGCAACTTGTAGTAATCGGTGACGAGCGACTGAGGCTGCGGGTCTTCTGCCACTCCGAGCACCGCCGACGTGGCCGCACTCAGCGGGTGCTCCGCTCCGCTAGAGTAATATGCGCGCCAAGATTCGCCACTCACTTCCATCACCTCCTTGCGTCTCCTGTTGACAATCAATAAAATAACATTAATAAGTCATTCTAACTTGTCCCGCTACGCTACCTACAATTCTTTTTGATTCAAATCATCAGGTCAATAAAGCCTTAAAATATTTAAAAATACATTCATTAACTTGCTATTTCCATAAAATACTGTGACGATACTTAATGCGTTGTGTAACTTGAGTAAACATTGCATAAATGCATGCGTCAACAACCACATGCAATAACATCTTCTGCTCATAACATTTAATCAAATTTCATTGACTCTGGCGAATCAATGGAGTAAACATAGCGTAAGATACTGGTATTCCAAGCTTGTTGTTTTATGACTGGATCGACTACAACTTACGAACCAGTTATTAGGCGTGACCATTTTGGTACGAATACTGACCTTTGATGGTACCATCAGCGTATACGTGACGATATAATACGTACGCTAATTGTTGTGCACAACAAGACATGAGTCAGCGGAACAGGTGGCCAGTTCAAGTGAACGGGTACATTTTTATTATTATCAGAAGTGAATCGGACCTGGTGATCGCAGTTTTGGCAAGGTTCTAAGTCTAATTTGGACGATTGGCAGTGTCGAGAGATCATTGGACGGGTGGCCATACGTCACCGCGACAGGGTCGCTTGGTGCCGCGCAACCTGAATGTAGAACAGGTCCAAACCACTTGCAGAACCGGAAGGATACGAGGCAAATCCCTGTTCCCTCGCCAACCAGTTTAGGTCGCCTGACGTCACGCCCAGCGGTATCCGACGATGCAGACAAATAAATAAAAAATGTTGGAAGCACGCGTCGGACGAGTTTGACCGGATCGTAGTTCTACCTGATTCCTGTTCCTGGTGTTTGTTGATATCACGAGAGGTCATTACTTATTGTTATTGTAGAAGATGTGCGCCGATAACCTACATGCACTTCAAATAAGCTTACAGTGTAAGACCTAACTGGAACGTTTAACGCAGCATGTGACAGCTTTATCAACTTTTAGGAACCATTCTTTTCAGATCCTTGGTTTACTTCTTAGCTTTCATATTTTGGGTAGATTCAAAATAACAAAATGACAAAGTTAAAATTGAAATAAATCCTTACGATACTTTGATAGTAAGAGAGAACCGTAATATATTACAGGATTTTTGGTAGTAAATTATAAAAACAGCGAATAAAAATACGCTACAGGTTACACCTCGAATCTCTACTCGATCAACAAATTAACATAGGCTGTTTGGGAATGTCGTGTTAGTGTCAAGCGAGAATAGAATATGCGAATTGGTTCAGAAAACTGGAAAAGCCAGCTTCTGGCATTTAACCAGCCGAAGCGTGAGTCATTTGACGAGTTAACTGGCAGGCGGTTGCGCAGGGGGGCGGGCGGCGCGGTTGCACCACGTGAATGAGATTCCGGTAGGTGCGCACGTAAAAATCGTGCAACGAATCTAACAGGTTTGCTGGGGTCCTTGCGAGGCCATCGGGACTGGTCTAACCTGCCCTGCTCAGCTGAACCTCGAATTTCCGACCGTTTCCTATCACGTTCGCTTCGACATGTAAACACACGAGCTTAGGTTTACTACGGAGCAACGGCAACTTGCTCGCAATTCGACATTCGCAAGAGCTTTCACGTTCAAATTTGACTATCTTTTTGGGCGATCTTTTTTATCGCTTTGTCAAGACTATAAATATAATTAATTGATTATTCTTTCTTTATTGTCAATTGTTCGTGGCATGCAAGTTTCGCAAGATACCTACTCCACGTCTGTTTGTTTGGCGTCGACTATTGAATAGAGCGATTAGAAAGTATTGCGCACAGCTGTCACGAAGACGTGACGTATGCTAGAGCGGAACGGATGGCTCGAGTAAAGGGTTGAAGGAGTCTCTGTTACACAAATAAAGCATTCGATTCGGGCATTCATCCACAACCGTTTGTCAGATGTCAGCAACTTTGCCCTTGATACGTTTCACGACTACGTCGTTGCATTAAATGACATGTCGTAGAACATTCGTATGGCTATATACAACCTATAGGTCAAATTCAAATCTCTATATTACATGAAAATACATCAACGTCAGTATCGATCTGATGAATATTATCAATTTGAATGGCATATCCGGACTGGTTAAAAATTGAAATTGATTCGCGGAATCGAAACGTTCCAGACAGTGCGCAATGAGAAAAATAAGAATTTTGAGTTCGATTGAAGCTGAGTGACTGTTCAGATGGAGATTTATCTGAGGTCGCGGCGAGTGTACAGAAAAGTGTCGGCGGCGGCGAGTTTCGAAAGGCGCTCGTCCACGTCCACGTCCGGTGTCGCGTCCAACTATCGATCATTCGGTTCGTTAATAAATAACACGTTGGCGTCGTTCGCCGCTTATCTCGGCTGTTCGGGCATGTGGAAAAATTTGGTGTAGGTGTCGTAACGGAGCGGCACGCATGTCTCGTAGGGTTGCGTGCGCCCGCCTGGCGTGCTTATCCTCTTCGGTCGTTGCCACTCCACTTCATTGCTTCATTATACGCCTTAATTAAAATAAAACAGCCTTAAAACAAATTAATACTTCTTAGGTTATCTCGCTCGCTAATTCCGTCGGCGCAACAGATAGTATTGTGAACGGACGGTGAAAACTATTATAAGAAGCCTATTTACATTATTTTTATAAAGCGTATGTATGCGTATGGAGTGGTGAATATGGGTTTAATGTTTTAATCGCATTGCACTAAGCCTAGCATGAAAACAGGCTCCACAGCTTCACCTCTCTCACCCGACAGGTGCGGTGGCTGGCGGGGAAAGTATAAGGGAGCGGCTCAAATCTACGCATGTTTTATCATCAGTGATAAGAGAAACTAGTATCGATCCGGCTAATGACTCATTAAACTGGACTAACATTGAAAGCAAGTAACTGTATCTTAAGAAGTTAATATGACTTACTACGTTAATATTACTTGCTAGCCGATGTGTAATGTTTTTATTTTGATGAAAAATACAGAAGACTAAATATGAAGCATATATTAAATAAATATAAACAGAAAAATGATTATATCAGCTATTGCAAACTAGATTTGCAATACCTTTTAATGATAAAAAATAATACACACTTAATATAGATACGACGTTATTGATTAAAAGAGATAAAACATAGATATTTATCTCTTGTTTTATTTTATGTACAAAGAATGAAGAGTACATCGCTTTTGTCCTATCGTACCAAAAATAAACACCACGAAAAGAAAAACCGATTGATTCATATTAAAGTCGAATAAAGGATCGAACAGTAATATCCATATTTAGTGATAGTGACAATGTGCCATTATTAATCTATTTTACATTCTGGCATTGAACCTAACGATCTGAAAGGGAATGCGGCGTTGCTGCATTTCGTCAATTAAAGAATTCGCTGTCTCGGATTGTGGCCGCGCTGGACGCACGCTGTTATGGCTCCACAAAAAAGAAACATTCTTCATACCAGTATAAATAAATAAGGGATGAGTACAGTCCGCATGCACCGAGCAGCCAGCACAGAACGAACCGAACGAGAAGCATTTTCGACAAACCTCTTTTTGCGCCCTGACGAGGAACGCATATGCGATGATTCATTTACGGAGTTCTTCGCCGTATAAGTATGGCTAACATTATTACTTCTGTTTTCTTAGCAGCATTATATACGCTCAGCAAGAAATGTTTTCTTGGAAATATGCGCCCACGCAGATTAAAGATGGAAACGCAACATGGGCACTAAATAAGTCATGTCTCCTGTCTGCGTAACTAGTAGCTCTCAAGTGATCTCAAAATTTTATGACAGTAAATTATTCTACAGGTAAAGTTTCAATTGATCACTACTGAATTGGTTAGCTTGTTCAAAAAGTTGATAAATCAATTTTCCAAATTGGAATACGATATTACTAAATGTATTGCTTGAATTTTACGTTAACAACTTTATTTCTTTACTAAAAATTCGTTGATGTACTCGTAAATATCAGATTGATATGTATTGTCATAAATTTAATCAAATCTAACCACATTTTTAAAAATGACATTTGACATGAACTTAAACTTTATAAAAGGCCCTTAACATCCCTCTTCGTTCCTTTTCTTATAAAACCGTTGACCGTTGAATGACAGGACTCTTAGCATGACATGAAATCAATGAATGTTCCTTGAATCGTGTGGTCCGAATTGCACGAAGCATTCTTTGTATTGTCCTCGACATCGTGACGTTGGATGTTGGTTGTCTCCCAACTAAACTCATGTCTACGGCTCACATTCACGATTTTGAATAGCTCTTCAACGTGAAATATTCAAAAAAATTGATTATGGTATTCATTTCCCATACATTATAAACTAACCGGAGATTATATCTTTATACCTTTAGGTACTTTATAATCATATTGAGAGGAAACGAGCCCGGCCTAGTTATCACGCAGGGTACCAACTTCAATTCTCGGTCAAATTAATGACGAAAATTTTACTCTCGTTTCTGTTCTGGAGCTCGCAGCCACTATATTAAAGCACAATAAGTTTAAGTTAATTTAAATCACCATTAATTTTGATGAAGACTAATTACGCTTTTAACGTGGAGTATAAATTTAACAGATATATCTTTAACAACCCAAAAAACATACCTTGTATGTTTGAAAATTGATGAAATGTTTGACAGCATTTATATCATATTTATACAGTGGATACAACGATCCATTGCGTTCATTGTACCGGTAATTACTCCCAACGAATAAGGACGATAAAAACTGCTCGCCGTTTATTACTATTTCTTTAAGCACCGTTTATAGTACAAAACAAAAACATCAACTCTATTAACTGTACATTTACTATAAATGAAATAAATGTTGCTTTGTAAACCCTTTCTTGGTCTTGTCCTGGTGAGATTAAACCTTTACAATCTTTGGAATTTCATCTATGTTATTTATTTGTTTCGTCTTTCAATTTCTTGTATATAGATAATCAATTATCATAGTTGCTTGTAAAATTGTGCGGGGCTAAATTAAATAAGTAATGTAAAAAATCATTGCTAATATAGCTACCAATAGCAATACAATATCGTATTTCTTTATTTTACAAAACGGATACAGTACAATACGCTCAAGTATTTCGATTTCACAACAAATCAAAATGAAATATATTATTATGATCAATGCTATGCACATTAAGCTCTAGTTAAGCTCGCGTAAAGTGTCTTATTAAAGAGTTACGAGCTTAGAAAGAAGGGACGCCCGCGGTGCTCGCTATACACGTATCTACTAAAACTTAATAAATGCATCGTTTCCGTTTCGTCTGACTTTTCTAATTTGAAAGCTCGTGTGTGGTCTACACTTTAGAGGGCGTGAAATAATAGTTTTCCGTGTTGTGTTCCCATGAAATAATATTTATATCCCACAGTTCCACACGTCTACATTGTACCAATTAATGAAACGGTCAAAGCGTAATTTATTAGTAAGGTTCTTCAACGTGTTCATATTGATACGTAAAACAATGATACTTAGATGTAACACTTATTTTTATAAAAATCGCAAATAGACGCTATCATAGATAAATGCCACTTTTAAAAATATTATACATACAATACTAATAACTTTAAAGTGTGTAACAGTATACGAGAATATTAAATGATTATTATGCGCAGATGCTACCTTCTAAATGCTTATACCGATTGTGTGTAAAGCTACGAGGGCACTAAAACATGTAGCGCACAATGAAAATACTGTCTATAAATTTTGTAATAAATAAAAGAGAATTCATAAATGCCACTTAAAATGAATTTGCAATTCTTTAGCGCGAGGATAGTAAAAACTTTGATACGTTACAGTTTTCGGCAGATTCGGCTGCTGTCAGTAAATGAGCATGAAGGTATAAATTAAAAGGCATGTCTCCTGCGCCGGCGCACAATGCGGAGCGCGGTCGCGCCGAGCATTGTGCCGTGCGAATTGAAACAGGTTGCGCTTGGCAGGTATCTATATAACGTGATTTATGACCGATTATTCTATGCTGCAACTATAATTAAAACGCGAAGCTATTAGGTATGCCCGAAAGATCTGCGACACAACCCACGGAAATGAATAAAGTTGATTTAGTGCACTCAGCTGTGATACTGCATTGTTTAACCGAGCACTTCGAGATAAACTGTCTAAGTCGTTGACGCGGCGCAGTAATTTAGCTAACAAAAGATTTACGAGTATTCAGTGAACGACACTAAAATGTTTACCACTTTCTTGTATAAGCAAAACGCAATCAAAATCTTTCCTACGGAATGTGTTTACCGTTATATAAACAACACCATTTGCCAGCAAACCATTCTAACAACGGCTTTGAAAAGTGTGCAAAACAATTAAGAGATACCTCCATAAATACACCCATGAAGCTTCAATAAATTATAAATATTTGTCGCATTAAGATAATTTATCGTAGTCTACACGACGCAAATCGACGAAGACGAGTGTAAAGAATTTTATTTGCAAACAAGTAAGTTGCAGGCGGCGGCGCCTTGCAACTACGCGATGTTTTAATGGTACAAAAATTGCGAACAACTCATCAGCAAGTTGACGATTGTGAGAACGCGATCAATTATCCTGCGCAAATAGTAATTGTCAACAATAAATAAAGTATGAATTAATCGCGTAGGGATGTTTTCATTATCGGTTGGCTATTAAAATAGCGTGTCAATCATTTTACGAAGCAATCGGCGATGTAGCGATGGCGGAGCTGCGATGGCAAGCCGCGAGATAAGATTTAATTACCTCCGACGCCTATTTACATATTGTAGGAGATACTGACGGATATCTCGCAATTAGGGGCGTATGCTTCTTCCTTTTATGCCTGTAGCATTGGATAATATCTGCTTGAAGCCAAGAATAAACAGTCTGGGCAAGAAAATTTGCACCGCCATGTATAAAAGCCTGGCTTGCTTACGTTATCCATTTAGAAGGTTATAAGAAACACACATCGACACCATCTGTTACGAACTGCTTATAACTAATAAATATGCCTATCTTGGGATAAAATTTGCATGTAAACATTTAAATTGCAAATTAGTAACTTAATACTGGTAACATTTTATAAAAGATGTTTCGTTTTATCTCATACCTACTGATGGCGCTGTAATATAAATAAAATGGCTGTACATAATCTTATATTCAGATGGATGTAAAGAAACGCGATAATTATAAGTAAAAATGTAATGAAATGAAAATATTATCAGCGAAACTTTGCAACATTCATTATTATAATTATACTATATACCTTTTGCTGTTTTGGGCTGTGATTGAGGCTGGAATCTAATTCATGATTTCATCTAAGTAATGATGCAATTGTTTTACATTACTTGAAGTTTACGATGTTACATATTACAATTTTAATCCTATAAGTTAGACTATGGACTCTATTACGTATGACTAGAAATGCCTTTCAAAAATACATAGAACATTTTTTTGTAGAGTTCCTTCGAGCTTCATTATCAGATCATCTTAACCTCATTACGTATTGTCATCTTTTTTATTTGTCATATTTTTTTATACAAATAGAACATTTTAATATTTTTTACGTACAGGTACATTAATGTACTTTATTTACAAGGATCTTATTAAATTCTAGATGACCTTTACTTTGTAGAGCAACAAGGTTGATTATTATTAAAATTTGCAGGTATTAAGAACAGCGGCTCAAAATACAGAGCAAAATAATACTTTAAAGTGGCTTCTAGCACTGTTCATAGGAAACATATAATGCGCCAAATCGGCGCCTGCTAATTGCGGAGGTCGATAATTTACGAGCAGCCTGAATAGCCGCTGAGCCCCGCCACCGCCGTCAACCTTCCGTTACAACTACGTAACCGCCCTACACGAATTACTCTTATAAATTGGATTTTGACAAGATTTATTGCAAAGCAAATCATGACAATATTCTGCGTTATATATTATCATCGGCAACTGGACGTGTAGGTATGTAATTATTTGCTCCACCCCAAGATTTTTATACGACTTTTTTTTAATATACCAAATACGTATATTAAAATAATTGACTACAAAATTTAACTACAAGATATTAATATCTAATACTTAATAAAAATTAAAATGTTGTATGCAATTCCTCAATTTTGTCTTCTTCACGTTTATCACTAGTAATCTCTATAATTAAAGATTTTTTGTTGTGAACGTTAGGTTATTGGAAAACGTTGATGGCGCAAGGATTAAATCTCTTATTAGACAATTTAATAATAATGGGCGCGGGCGGCTATTTATATTTTTTCCTTGAGGATAATTTTATGGCCAATTTACGTGTGATAGAGTGATGTGGCGTGGCGCGGACGCCTCGGCAGTGGCTCGCCACCGCAGCCACGCTATCTAAATGCAAATCGGATAGGTTCGGTGGATGTCCACGATAAATCAGCCTCGCTGCCCGCGCACTGCACCGTTACTCGACGCTCATGCCCAAGCTCGCCCTTGGGTACAAAACATGCCACATACATATAAATATATTGCCAACGTCAACTTATCCACTTTGAATGACAACCACCTTCCGCGACGATAGTACACGTCCGTTAAAATCTTACTAGAACGACGGCCGCTATCTAGAAGAACTGGACAGCAATCCAACTGGCCCGAGTGATACGATGGTTGGTATGTGTGCTCACATCTCATTCACGGCAACTAGGTTTTGCAGTGAAGTATTCATAGCTGGGGTATTTATATCTCAAGCCCGACTGCAGGCTATGATAAGATTAGATAGCCAAACCTGTTACTATCTGCAACGTAGGTAATCCAGGTCCTGTATAAATCCCACTTAATTCACAAGCTCAAACAGCTCAGCTAACGGAGCTTTCATTAGCATAAATTAAAGATATATTTAATGTAACGGGCTAAAAAGTGAGCAATTAACCCATACCTAACAGATTAAATTTATTTTATTACTTCTTAATACTACTCCAGTTACTAGATATATTACCTTTAAACAAATATAAGTAAATGGGTATTTCCTAAGCGTCTTAAACTGTAAGCTTTTCATAGTCAACTTTTAAACGAACTGCCAACTCACGAAAAAAATAATCTTGGACATTACGAAAAGCTTTTCAAAAGAAACTATCGAACAATATTCAATACATTTTATAAAATATAAATAGATACATAAAACACGTCAAGATCAGTTTACTTATAAAATTTACCAAAGCTTTTACAAAGTCCAAAATGTGTTTGTTTGACTCATGGCTTGCCGTTGTTATAATAAGTGAGTAAATCAATGTTTTATTAATTTCGTAATTTACTGTATCTAAACATTTCTGATTGGGAATAATTTGCGCATACGATCATAGATATTTTAACGATTTCCGGCCGATGGTCTATCAAGCCATCTATAATTGATACACATGTAATTAGGTACAAGTCGTTCGGAATTCCTAATTTGTTGACAACATTTTAGTTAACGGCAAATAGTACGTGATACGATATTTGTGCTAAAATCATAGAACATCCGTTAAAGTTATATTTCACATTACTAATACCAAAATTATTATACAAGTATGATAAACAATGAGGTAATGTAGACTTTGAATAGGATTTAAGAGCAACCGCTTCACACAGCCTAAGGATCTGTAAAATTTGAGTACAATACTAACCATTAAACAAAATAGTCTTAAAATAATTATTATTCATAAAACCTCTACTTCATAAACTTAGCAAGGTGGTACAATTTAATAAAATTCCGAGAAGAATACACTTTTTAAATACCAATTAGTTTTATATTTTCCCAATTGGATTCTCGTTATTATAAGTTAACTGAATTAAAAATCATCCTTGTCGATAATTTTAAGTTTTAACAAATTTTACCGTAGAATAAAATAGTTCTATACATATGAATTAGAATTTTCTTATGAAGTAACAAAAGAGGTTAAAGAGACATTGGTTATTGATTAATTCCTACAATAATGTAGAGAAATATATGCAATACCTAATGTTAAAAACAAGTATTAGAACCCGTAAATTTAGAAAAATATAATATATTAACTAGTTTAATGAATTCACGCCACTTACTGCACACCTTAGTACAATGTCATAGGAATGGCGGTCAAATCAATTATTATTCCCCTGATCAAGTAATAAATGTTGAAGTGGGGTAGCAATCTGATAGTGAGACATAATTGTCGCCAGATCGGTACGTCTGTGCAGACTTCGTTAATGTTTTTATGTTCAAGTTCTTCTAGTTGGAATCTAATTAGATTAGCTGGCACTGGTCGATATTAAAAATTATCTCGATCAAATCGAATCAAACGGAAATGTCTCTGTGATAAAATTGTTTTCTATTACAGATTTTTTCATCATCCGCTCCCATTCATTAAGAAATGACGTCTAACATCGAACATGTTTGAATTAACTTTCGACTTAGAGCGTTCAAGCTTAGAAAATTAAAACGATCCTCAATTACCAGAATTATCTCACTCCGTGGCACTCACGAATGCGTATACGAGACAGATTATTATAAATTTGAATATACCTATGTTCACGTACATATAAACTTGTACATTTTTGTTTGGTAATTTTTTTAATTCTTCGCTATCTCAATGCAATCTAACACAATTTTGCGGTCTTATTCACGTAGTTAATTAACCGACACTTACTTAGTCTAATCAAAATACGAAGGGAATTACGTTTGCATGATATAAACTTGGATATAATATAGAGCGAACGCTCGTTAATGGATCTATACATTTATTTACATCTCAATTCTATCCATTATAAATATTCATTCAGCGCCGGGTTTATCTTTGCGCCAATAACGGTGTAGACGATAGGTATTTAAATTAAAACACCTACCCAACGCTTGAATAATATTATAATATGTATCACAATGATTACACCCTGTAACCTTTATCCGAGACTTCGGCGTGGGTATTGAGAAAGCGGTCACGCGTAATCAAATTAAGATAGTTCGTTTTATTTAATTACCTTCACAGCATAAGTAGTTTCAATAACACGAGTTCATGCATTAATCATAGAAATTATAATATTAAGGCGAATATAATCGTGGGGATCCGTACCTACTTTGGATTAGCTTTCTGTGTCCATTGTAATTATAACAATAAAAACAAGTGCTCTGCTTATAATATTATAAAAATATATATTTATTATTATTGATATCTACCTAAATGAAACGAAATTTCATGACGTATCCAATTTGCTTAAAAGATATAAATATTCTATTATGGAACGATAGAAATATTCTAGAAATATTAAATAATACGAGAAATACGACTGAATGTGATTACGATTATATTTAACGTAATTTACATATAGAGGACTTTTGAAAAAGACGCAATTTTATGTAGATATTAGTACACTTAGTGCGTACAATTATGCAAATATGCAACGTCGATTATAGCCTACTACCCACTTACTAGTAACAAGAATTTATATATATGTATATTACACAGTTCATGCACTCAAATGGAGCTGTTATTACTTCTTGCATTATAAAAATAAGTGCTAAATGAACTTACTCCTTGAATTAACTTATGTTTTAATGTTTATTAAATCGAAAATTCTTTTTACCGACTTCCAAAAAGGAGGAGGTACTCAATTCGTCTGTTTTTTTTTTTTTTTTTTTTTTTTTTTTTTTTT
>DWNE01001956.1:0-20150 GCA_018249875.1 Cecropterus toxeus | reverse complement strand
ATTAGCCCCGACAAACTTACAAACTTACAAACTTTACCTCTTTATAATATTAGTATAGATAGATATATATATATATATTAAAATTGCAATGCAGCGAGATGGAGCAGTAAAAAAAGGTAAAGATTGGCTGATTCAATCTTTTTGTCTGAATCCTGAATGAATAAGTTTAACTTAGTTTTCGAAAAATAAACGATATATGCGCCTTTATTACTATCGGGGCATGTTTTAAGGTATACGTAAATGTTAGCGCGATAAACGAATGAATCAATCGGTAAGTTTAATTGTCTTTAATAAAAGGCGAACGACCTATTTTCCTTATCACTCACTCAATCGATAAGTCCTCTCGTCTTTTTATCTTTTTACAAGCGACGGGTATCGTGATGAATGTAGCCGCTACATGCCATATACGACCTGCGTGGCCGAGCGGTCACCGTACCGATCTGACACGCAGTGGGTTCCGGGTTCGATCCCCGGCCAGACAGACATCTGAATGATGAGTTTAGATTCTGTTGTGATTGTGACGTAAATTAAAATTCGTTTAAGCAGTCGGGCTTAACTTGGGATATGTTTTGATTTACAACTTTTAAAGCTGAAAAATCGCACCTCATAATGTAGTTCTACAAACATGTATAATTGTATACTACGGCCGTTTACATTTAAATAGGCCTGCAGACGAGCACAGCAGCTATATTCAGCAATTGTCATCAGTTGAACTGCATATTCGTTTCATACTACAATCTTATAAAAATGCAACATGTGACTTGATTTTAAAAGAGGAACATTACTAATAACATGATAAATTAACCGGGAAGGATAAATTAAACGCATTGTAACAATATATGTTGGAAATAGTGGGCGGATTTGTTATTCGCAATGCTGTGGTTATACCTACGAGATATTGGTTATCTGCATGTATTTAAAAACGCATTTTATATTGGTTATCTGAATTAACACAAAAACGCTAATATATGTAGAAGAGAATTTAAAATGAACCATGTTTTATGTTTTTATATTTAATGAATTATGTTAAAATTATAAATGTGGTTGCTTTGCATCAATAAAAACAACACAAAATGGCTATTTTTACACGTGAGACAGGTAAAAAAAACTAGGCTTTTTTATCCTTTGATGAATTAAGTTAAAATAATCTTAATTAAAAGGCCATTAACAACAGTGTAGTTGGAGCATGAAGTTTTTAATCCAAAATATTGCATATAAGGATAAAAACTGTATCTTGAATATTTTTAAATGTAATATTAATTTATACCGTTTTTATCGTAAAAAATACTTTGTATGGTAGCGATACTGTTTTACCTTTTGTTTTCAACGATAGCAACATTTTTTTTTTTCGTAATACTCATGTTTTGACTATCTATATAGTTGTATACAAAGTAAACAGTATATTTGGACAGTGTTAGTGAGCGTGTAGCGACCTGCCGCTACTCATCAAGAGATGGCGCTACCGTATTCTGAATCACGCTATCGGAGTTTTCTCAGAATCTTGCATATATATAAATTTCGAACAAAGACTGTCGGAGCACGGCCGCTCCCCAGGCATCATCACCTAGCCTGGCGGGAGATTTCCCTTTGCCAAAGAGCAAGAGAACACACTCATTAACAAGTAACATTGTTATGAAAATATTAAACAAAAAAACTCAAAACCATTTTTAGTTTTCGTCAAAACAGTAACATTAAAGTAGGTATTATAATAAATATATTTTTGCAATGGACTATTACATTTGATATCCACAATGTCATTATATTTTAAAAAAAACGTCGCTCTCCCCCATTTTTTCCCTTTTACAGGCGCTAATATTAATTAAAAAAAAACATGTCACTCTGCAAACTGAAACAGTTCAAATGAATGTTACATGTCACAATCCGTCGAACTGTTTGGGCTGTAGGACGTGCCAAAGAAATGGAAATGGATACAGATGATAAATATCGAGTTTATCGGAATTAAATATATAGGTGACGTCATTCAAGCTAGGTATGAGAACATTTTTCACCAAACAATAAAAACAAAACACGTCTTTGTTATTAAGAAATGCTTTGTTTTTAATAAAAGATTTATTAAGAATGGCTCTCGCACTATTGCTCATTTCTCCATCTTTCTCCTTTGTTTTGGCTCGTCGCCATTTTTCTATTTATATTGGCGCCCAACGCGGGACCGTTTGTTTACTTGTCAACAGCGAACAGCCGTTGAAAGACATTTGTTTTGGCTACATTTTCCGTTGTAATATAGTGCTTGTCTTTTATGGACTTCATTCATCTTTTTCAAGTGACGTTTTACATTGCGTAAAAGGTTTGAGCTTTGGACTTAGAGTTCAAGTAATATTTAATATTGGATGTGCCCCGCAGTTTTGCACTATGGGTTTTTTGTACGAAGTGTGCATCTGCGTTAAAAACATAATTTGAAATTGTAATAACTTTTGATTGGAGTATTATACAGTATTTTAACAAAACAAAGACTAAAGTTACCTTATAGTATAGGCAATAAACATGTATGCAATTTCTTAAAAAAAAATCAGTAGTTTTAAAATCAGACAAAGACGTTTTTATTGTCAAAGAAATCTGTTTTTGCTTATTCTCGCTTCCGCAAACGATTTTATTTGACACACGTATACATTTTTTAGCTTATTCCCGCGTTCAAGTTTACCTAGGCAATGAGTATCCGATATGTTAATCTAGGTCTTAAACTATGTATGTGTTAAGTTTCAGGGACGTCCGTCTTATATTTTTTGCGTGAAAGAGTATATACATACATACATACGTAAAAACCTACGCCTTTATAAGACTTTCAGACTATCTTACTCGTGATAAATACTTTGATTGAGTTTCGTCTGAATTAGTTTCTAAACAAGGTTAAAATAAATAGACTTACGGACAAAAAAGTATGTAATTGGAGTTTTACGGCTGGGTATCATGCAAATATACACTTAGAAAACTATTTTAATTAAAATTTTAAACTGGCTCTTATATTTTAATATGCAAATACTGATTAACAGTCGAAAAAACGTTAATTGTCTTGAAACTTTAGACGGAACACTCTATTTAAATTTTCTTGTACAAATATAGTTTAAATAGATGAATACGTATAGTTATTTGTGCAGTATGGTGTCGGTGTTGAATAACATCCATTCTTTGTCTTCCTGTCGATGTCGTAGGAGGCGACTAGGGGATAAAAGAAAGAAGATAGGCCACTTTCTTGTGCAATATCAATACCCACTGTGGTTACCAAAACGCATTCCAGACTTGGTGACTATTGGCAAAAGCATTCCTTAACAAAGACCCATGGCCGCAGATTCAAAAACCTGATAGATAGATAAATAGATATTTATTTACGGTTTTTTATTTACCAATTGTTCTTTTCCTTCCAGAAAGAGGACGGTATCGCCGAGCACGATCTTGAAGCGGGAGCAGAAATGGCTGCGTATGCTGAACAACTGGGAAGCATTTATGAGCAAAAACTATAAGAAAGTGCGCGAGAGATGCCGCAAAGGTAAATACATGATATTTGTTGATGACCTAAATTCTGCAATCGTGGCTAAACGCCTGGCGTGGGATAAAAATGGTATATTTCCAAGGCAATTCGGTATTACGGACCAATTGTCAGCCATGCAGGATTTTCAGGACAATAGCTTACTGGTATTTAGTTTATCTTGTGTGCTGATTTCGATCAGTCTTACGAGATCCACTGGTGCATATAGGCCTTCCCTAACTGGCGCCACTCAAACCGGTCCGGGTTTCTTTATATAATATCTATGTCAAGCATGTTCTGATTGGTAGGGAGATGCTTACATGACACGAAATTGATATTTGTAATCGATTTTATAGATGTCCATAGCAGTAAGCAATAACCACTCGACTGCATTCTCATTCTCGATTGCATTCTCGAATGTTACCACAATTTGATAAGGATAAAACTACCCACATTATAATCGACTGATCTATTGACCGAGTGATTCGGACTACCGAAAGACATGCCCTGGACTCTACCCCGTCTCTATTCCAGGCATACCGGCATCAGTCCGCCCGAAGGCGTGGCTCTACCTCTGCGGCGGTCAGCTCCTGCTCGAGAAACATCCGAACGAATACGAGGAGCTGCTCCAAGCTCCCGGCGACCCCAAGTGCATGGAGGACATCAAGAAGGACCTCCACAGACAGTTCCCGTACCACGAGATGTTTATACGCGAGGAGGGATTGGGGTAAGTTCCGTTCAAAGATAGCTTTTAAGCCCGTATTCTTAAGTTTTGATTTAACATATCGCATTTTGATGCAGATTCCAGAAGTTACCGATTTTTTTTAAGTTACTTTTACAAACAGTATTTAATCCCTGTCCTGTGGTACCTTCAATCATTTATAGATCGTCATCAACCCCTGAGGGGTCGATACACATTACGAACCATTATGTTAGAAGAAAGAGTAATAATAATGCTGTCGGGAACACCTTTTGATAGTTGTGATTATCAGTAAATGTTGCCTGTCTGGATATTGGTACCCAGACAGCCAACATTTATATGGATGCGTGATGACTATTGACATAAACATATTAAGTGTAACTTATGGACCTCAAAAGGGTAATCGATGGTGTGCTACAAGCCTCAGATGAAAAGATCAAATGAGCATAACGCATGGCGATCACCATATCGGTATGACACGCAGTGACTTCCAGGTTCGATCCCGGCCACAGAGACATCTGAATGATGAATTTAGTTTCTGTTCTGGATATTTGTGCATTCAACGGTGTGTTCTTGGCACCCACGACACAGATAAACCTAATGTTGGGCTATGAGTGTTGAAAGTGTTTTTTTCCTGATCTTATAAAGCTTAGTTTCGCTTCAAAGTATAGCAAAAAGAGTCAAAACTCGCTCGACGCTATCGCTTGCCGCTCGAGTGAATGTTTAGTGGCCCAACTCTTGATCGTATGCAAATTCAAGAATTCGTTTCTGATCTTCTGGCTTAGTTTTCAAAATATAGCAAAATTTATCAAAACTCGCTTGCCGCTCGAGCGACTGTTTCGTGGTCAAAGGCTAAATCGTATTTAAACGCAAGAATACGATAAACGGTTCAGTTCTAATATGATTAATTAAATGTAGCGTAAAACCGCTTATTGTTACGACATTCGATATTGCAACCAGCCAACGATATAATTATGGTCATGTGCGGTTTACAACTATAAATAGTATGATAGCACAATGAATCACACTTTGCGTTAAACTATGTGTGTCGATTAAACTGATTTAAAGTTAAGCAACGTCGGGCGCGGTCAGATGTTGGATGGGTGACTTTAAGTTGTTGATCAACACGATTAGCAACTTTTGGTTGCTACATACGCTACGTTTCCGTGCTCCAGATGCTAAAATGAATCGCCGGTATAACGCACCCTTAATGTGTGTTTTTCCGATAGTCGACGCGCCTGGCCAGCGTGTTGGGCCCAGTTGTTACAGCTCAGTAACGAATAAACTTTGTTGGATCTTTCATTGGCCTCCAAAACCGTTCGGCCACGAAACATGCGCTTGCAGCTTGCAGTGCGCAAGCGTTAGCGTTGAGCGAATTTTGGCAATCTTCGCTATAATTTTCAGCGATTTTTGCCTCATAAGATCAGATATCTGCATTCGTTTAAACACTTTACGCTAATGCTCGCAGAGCAGAGTGATTGACGCTTAATGCGACTGTTTCGTGCCTCAGATAAAAGAATTTTCTCTCTTAATACTTGTCTGCACTTTTATTATAGACTCGCTTCCTCCTGTCATTCTCCTTTGGTCGTATAAATCACTAGCTGGAGTACCCGTGCTTCACCGGGACGTAAAATATTCTAAATGTTAAAAGTTAAAAATTCATCTTCTAAATGTGCAAAATCGAAATAAAAAGTACCCTATAAATTGACCACGTAAATAAGGTACATACATGCAAAGTTTTATATAAATCGTACCAGTGGTTCTCGAGCAACAAATAGACACACATCATCTCATTTATATATACATATAAGTATCAGTGGCGTAGCGTGGGCCGTGGGCTTACGCCGCCCGGGGCGGAAGATGAACTCGCCCATTCACAAATTTTAGTCGGCATAGCAATCAAACTTGACGACCAAAAAAAACCACTATTCTAACTTGACGGCCAAAAAAACAAGGTTGCCAAATCTTTTTTTGCCGCCCCTAAAAATGTGCCGCCCGGGGACAACGCTACGTCACTGATAAGTATACATAGATAGAAAAAATTATGTTTCCTTTTTTCATGTGAAACTTGCCTTAAGCTGTGCATTGTCTGTCAGTCAGTTATTGTGACTTTTATTAAAAGTCGGTAAAAACAATCACACGTCGCGTTACGCGTTGCATTATATTAATACTTTAATTGCCATAATTTTAATTGCAATATGTCAGTCTGACAATGAATGAAACACGCAACTTCACTATTAATTTGTCTCGTGCCGTGGTTGCCAGATTGTGCCTCAATAACGTCTTGGAATGTTGAAAATATGTAGAACTGGCGGATCTTCGGAGGGGGATATTAAAGGGTCCATCCTGTCCCCCCTTATGTAAAGTTCTGCACTTATGTCCATCTTTGACCTTACTTCAAAGACCGCCATTTCTTAGTTTTCTTTCTGTTGTTGTTCGCCTTCTAACAGTCTTCTCTGTTTTCTTTGCCATAAACTTTCGCCTGGATTAAGCTAATGTAAACATTTATATCTTTTTAACATGCCCAATGTAAGCCCACGTCACTTTTATACACATTTTAATGTAAACTTTTTTTACACACACAAAATGCCGCTTCTTAATATTTTCCAATTTTTTTCTTAACTTTAAATCATTCAAATAGTACCTACGTTGTATAAAGACAGAGCCACGAGAATGTAAACATACATTCAGACTCAAATACATACAAAAATGAAAACATAGGAATCAAAATGATAGCCTTATTTAATTTTGTAATTACGCTACAAAACGTACTCGCTGTTTGGAACTAATAAATATAAAAGATGTTACAAAAATGCTGACGCTTCTAATAGTAGGTACTCAGGAACCCTTTAGTTTTTAAGCCTTAAACGACGATATGACGACACTATATGGGGTGTTTTGCGTGATCAAGTGCGGAACTTGAATAGACTGGAGCGGACTCCCGCGGAAACCTGTCTGAAGGACTGGACTAGTTAAGAGCATTGAGAGTTACTTACATTGGGAGAGGGACAATATGGTTATTGCAGATGGTTTGTATGGTAAACTAGCAGACCCGTGCCCACTTCGTTGGACATTAAAATTATTGTTTGTCCGCGGCGATACCACCGCAGCACCTATTCTAGCGTAAAGCAGTTCTTGCGTTTCGGTGGCAGGGTTTCGGGTTGAGTTTCGGGCAGAGTTGCGTTTCAGGTGGTTGCCGGCTCACTTTTATATATGGCGACCACCTTAGTCCTAAAGAGTAGCAACGCATCTGTGATCGACTTCAGATAGAAGCCTGTTTTATATGAAGTTGCTTACAGATGCCCATGGGCGGCAGTAACAACTTACCATCAGGTGAACTGCTTGCTTGTTTGCTACTTCAGTCTGTTATTAAAAAAGTAACTACTTAATACAGATTGGAAGCAGCCTCGCTGTATCCATTACAAAGAATAACGCGTAATAACACTCGGAGAAAGTCATGCATAACAAAGAAACGACTTCATTTAATTATACTCAAACAATACGAGAGCAGGCAAACCGGTGAAATTGTAACGCACTCGGGAAAAAGCGGCTCGAGTCGCGGTGTTGTATGTAAAACAACACTAGTTGCGGACTCGTGACTTTGATCGCTTAATCGTCGTCAACCCATTGTTGTTCCACTGCTGGGCACGGGTCTTCTCTCAGAGTGAGAGAGTTTTAGGCCACAGTCCACCGCGCTGGCCAAGTGCGAATTGGTAGACTTCACACACCTTTGAGAACTCTTTTTTTTATGAGAACTCTCAGATGTGCAGGTTTCCTCACGATGTTTTCCTTCACCGTAAAGCAGTGATAATTAAATTTTAATACGCACATAATTTTAGAAAAATCAGTGGTGGACTGGGATTCGAACCCCGGGCCCTCGATTGAGAGGTCGAGTTTCAACTATTAGGCTATCACTGCTCTTAAATATGCTAAATGCTTATCCAAGGCTATCCAACTGAATGTAAATGTGGTCAAATTTAGGTCAGACTTCTTATCTGGGGCTTATTACAAATGTCCACACACGGCAATAATATTTATATAAATACTATAAAGGACTTATTTGCTACATCTATCGCGTAAAAAAGAAACTAAATAGAATAATTAATTGATTTTATTTTAGTTTTAATGGATAGACTTATCACTGCTGGGGAATTTACAAATAAAAATGGTGGCATCGGTAAAATGTTTTATGGACCTTTCATTTTTTATGGTAAGTTTTTATATTTTTAATGTCAATGAAGGCCTTAGTATTTAGTACTATCATGTAGTGTCGGTTTTGATTAACATCACCACCATTTGAAGGTAGGTCCCTCCCGTGGATGTCGTAAGAGGCGAAAAGTCCTGCCACTGCTACCATACCCTGCATATGGTGGCTACTATATGCAGGGTATGGTAGCAGGCTGTTCTACAACAACATCAACATGCCACACATAATAAAAAATGGTACTACGTGTAAAAACCCCCATTAGAGAGAACCTATTCCCAACAGTGGACTTCAAAAGGTTGATTGATGTATTATTGGTACTTAAAAAATATAAAACAATATGGGTAGTAGTGTTGACAACACGAGTAACTAATAAAGGAACATGTTATTTTTTTCCTTCTCTTTCTCTCTCTCTCTGCGTGTAAAATCTCCCCCAACCCCGTGAAAAGGCAATATACGACCTCAAGCATATTTAAGATTGCTTTAATTAACAGGCGCCATAAAACAGACATCAGTTTTAGACGAATCCAGATTCTATCCAAAATATTTGGAAAAGCGGTAGAACTCGCTGTGATTCAACTTTAATAAACAGGCGCCATAAAACAGGTATCAGTTTTTGACGAGTCCTGATCCTAGCCAAAATATTTGGAAAAGCGGTAGAACTCGCTGTGATTCAACTTTAATAAACAGGCACCATAAAACAGACATCGGTTGTTGACAAATCCTGATTCTATCCAAAATATTTGGAAAAGCTGTAGAACTTGCTGTGATTCAACTTTAATAAACAGGCGCCATAAAACAGACATCGGTTTTTGACGAATCCTGATTGTATCAAAAATATTTGGAAAGGCGGTAGAACGTTTTGTGGTTCAACTCTGGAAACGCCACCACATCTATTTCTGCCTGATAGCACTGTTATACGCTGCTGTGTTTTAGCCTGTAGGGTATGGTAAGGGAAATATACTTATCTAAGGCGTTTCAACTTAGTCCTCGAGGTCCTACGCATGCGTAGATAATCTCAGGTAATACTCTGATCTAGGGTTGATTACAGATGTCCACGAACGGCAATAGCTACTTATTATAACGTGGACTCGCTCGTTTGCTTGTTCTATATTATGAAAAAAAAAACTTGTATAATATTTCCTTTCAGTCATAACCAGTGCAGAGGAAGCATCTATAGTTCTGACACAATGTATGGAGAAAATGTTCTTGTACAATCTAATTAACCCCTACGTCGGGACGGAATTAGTTTCGGCTACTGGTAATAATAAAATATTAATATCACATTTTATGTGCGATTAGGTTCTTAAATAACAAATTTGCAAATGCAGACTAAGAAATTAATGTCGTCACATATTTTTGCTTCGATAGTCACAATTATTTGATGTAAATTTTCATCACATTATTTTGATGTCACTTGATTATGCCGCCTGTTAATGTCAGATATTTTTGCTGCATTGAACTCATTCTTGGACTTTTTTTTACTGACGTGCCTATTGTTATATACTTATGCTCCTGACTTTACACTAATTTCCATCATGCTCGCTTCACTAATTTTTTTGGCCATAGCCTGTCAACCTTAACACCTCTGCGATATGCAATTTGTTCTAAAGAAGTTATAAAGATTTATTGTTTCTTTTTAATTACCAGTCCCAGTTTGGAAACGTAATCGACGGATCGCGGACTTAGCATTCAAACAGCACATCGTTGATAAGTACGTCGAAGTATTCAATCGTCAGGGTTCTCGATTAGCAGATCTACTGATAACCGAAATGGGCAAAGAAGCTGATCTTATCGACGTAATCACACGAGTCGTGTTGGAAATCGTTTGTCGTAAGTTTTTATTTTTTCTTATACGTAGTCTTATATTTCTCGCAAAAAGTACTAGTCAGATTTTGCGATAATTTGGCACACTGATAGATTATAATTTGGATCAGCACATGATACTCATTGACGTGCTTTATTCGAGCAAAGCGAGTGGAAACGCGGGAAGAAGCTAGTTATTCGTAAAATGAGTTTTTTAAGCTTAAATCTAGTAGGACATTCTTAAGCTCTCTTTTTATAATACGTCGCTCTACGGTTACAAGTCACAATTTTACTCATATATTAATACCGTAGTGTGTGAGGATGTGTGTGTGTTTCGTTCTTCACGAAAAAACTACTAAGAGTTAATTTATTACTTGTAAAAACACATCAAATATTCATTACCGTTGTAAACGTGATCGAAGCGAACGCGTCAAAGGAAATAAATAAGTTCATAATTAATCCATAAATTAATGGGTAATTACATTTTGCAGAAACGACAATGGGTGTTAAAATGGATGGGAAAGAAATAGTAACTGATGCATACGTGAAAGCGATTAACACAGTAATGCATGTTATTACGGAAAGATTCCAGCATCCGTGGCTAATATCAGATTATATATTTAAGTTTAGCAGCTACAAGCGGAAACAAGATAAAGCGTTGAAAGTCATTTGGGATCTGTCCAATGAGGTTTTTATATTTTATGTACATACATATAGAAAAAAAAATAGTTTCCGTGTCTGCTTATCGCACACATTTGTATAACATAGTTTTGAGGACTGAAAATAATAAGTAATCATCCAAATTTCGTTATTTTTCGGAACTTGTATCTTTTTTCGGTGTTTGAAATTACATCAATTGAAAATTTCTGATTTTAGTTTAAATAATTGCAAATTTAGTCATGTTTATAGGCCGTATTTTGGTTTGGCATTTCGTCTGTGTTTCGTTGAAATCTTCTCCATTACAAGTCGCTACACCTATTACTAGCTAGAAGAATTTTTTGCTTTCCAATGAAGGCATATGGTTGCTCACTTATATATAGAGTCCTCAGAAACACGAACGCATCTATAGAATAGACTTCAGATAGAAACCCTATATGAAATTGATTGGAATATTAGAAGGTGGTAATCAGTGTAAAATTTTTTACGTATTATAATTATCATACTATACTATATATTTATTATTTCCACTATTACATTAGATTAATCAGAAATCTGAGGGTCAGATAGTTCTTTCATTTGTGAATTTGTAAACCTTATTTAGATGAACCTTTTGATTTAAATTTTAGATGGTACAATTGAGGAAACGAAAATATCTGGAGAAGCTAAAAAATAATGACGTATTAGACGAAAAAGGTAAGTTCGAAAACACTACCATGTGATTGTCGCTAATAATATAGGGTGTATGATGATAACAGTTTTTTTAATAATATGATGTAGCAAACGAGCATGTATCTGCAATGCAACTTATCTGAGGTTATCCACAAATTCGATGCTAACTGAGGACTAAGCTGGAACGCCTCGAATCCTCCCTTCCTACCATACTCTTCAGACCAGAACACAGCAACGCTTATCACCGCTTTTATTTAGTATAAATACCTGTGGCGGTTCTACCTATTTATGTTTTAGTCTCCATGTACGAAATCACAGGTTAGACAAAAAATTGTGTTAATCTACTTTCAATGTTACAGAGCAAGAGTGCCAAAGTTTCCTGGACATTTTAATAGAAAACACAGTAACAGAGGATAGCAGTCTCTTCAGCGATGTCCAGTTGCGACAGCTAGTGGATAATATTCTTCTAGCTGGATTTGACACAACATCAGTGGAACTGGTGTTTGCTTTGGTGTGTATTGGTAGCTATCCTGAAATTCAAGACAGAGTTTATGAAGAGTAAGTATCTGTATATTTACTCCCTCTTTTAGCGCGTCTCTATTGTCTCGGGATCGGAATATTATATGAACGGTATCTCCTGCCTGTCGTAAGAAGCGACTAAAAGAAGAAGAAGAAGTGTTCCACTCGTGCCACCCGTAACTCCAGTAGCTCGAACCGTGCTCTCAAGCGACCGTAGTAAGAAGTACGGCGGTAGGTATGGGTGGTCGCATATCATCGTAAAGACAAGACGGTGCGGTGGGCTCAGCCGTTCACCCGCAGAGCCTGGTGAGGCAAAGCACTTAGAGCTTTCTATCTGAAGTCAATGTGTTGATTCTCCCCAATTCTAAAATGGTCGCCGAATATTAAATAGAAAATTTTATGTGATTCTGTGTTTTTTCAAAATCTCTAGAATAATCAACGTCCTAGGCGCAGAAGACCGGTTCATAACGAAAAAAGATATGCGAAATCTAACATATCTAGAAGCGGTAATCAAGGAAACGCTACGTTTGTATCCTATTGGTCCTGTTATTTCCCGACAAGCTAACAAGGATGTCCATTTGAGTAAGTATTTCCAAAATGACATAATAATAACTACATTTATAGAGCTACAATAGAACAACGATTTTGTTTATAATATAGAATTAGCAAACGGGCATGTAGTTTAGATAACTCAGAGGTCTATAATCGATATGAGCACTTACCAGATATCAATCAAGTGATATCAGACGATGGTAAGTGGTCATATCGTCTATGGATAAGATAAGTTATTTGAATTTCGCCCAAAAATGCATTGTTCCCCATAGACTAAGTTTGGACATTCAAGCCAGATCACAGCTGCAGTTAAAATTGCTGATAT
The DNA here is from genome assembly GCA_018249875.1 of Cecropterus toxeus. NCBI lineage: Eukaryota > Metazoa > Arthropoda > Insecta > Lepidoptera > Hesperiidae > Cecropterus > Cecropterus toxeus. Next base: position 7,234 of record DWNE01001956.1, on the reverse strand, counting down.
TTAGAAGAAACAGATGTTAGGGTTGAGCCTCTGGAATCTTTTTAATATGTGTCATAGAGAATCAAGCTACGGGAATGCCTAACAAAAACCATAGATTGCATGTAGCATTTGTTATGATAACCATATAAATACCATTGTTATTGGACATTATTTCTTCTTCTAATCTTCTTTCAGGATTTTTTTTCATATTCTTCCTGGTTTCCTTTAAACATTGCTTAAGACTCGCTTTATACGTAATATCGTAAGCAATACATATGTTATTTTCAGGGAACCATACAATTCCAGCGGGATCACCCGTTCTTGTCCACGTGTGGTCTTTGAACAGGAATCCGAAATATTGGGGCCAAGATGCCGATGACTTCAAGCCTGAGAGATGGCTCAACCCACACACCTTGCCAGAACACCCAGCTGCCTTCGCCAGCTTCTCTCCTGGGCGACGGAATTGTATAGGTGGAAAAATATATGTTTTATAATAAAGAAATAGCAAAGGAGCATGAATTTCTGATGAGAAATAGCTACTGCCGCCCATGGCGATCAGTGATAAACCCCAATTAGGATTAATGTTTAGTTAAGGTAGCCAACCTCAGGTGGCTACAGATGCATTGTTGCCTTCAAGGCCTAAGTTGGAATACCTGGGATTAGCATGTTTACCTTACCATATTCCTGAGAAAAGAACACATTTAACGCTGTCTTATTAAGCAGAGATAGATGTGGCAGAGATGCCTCCATCCACCACCACTTCTCGACAACTTAAAAAGTTGGAATGTTGAATTATTGAATTATTAGTTTTTTGGCAGCAACTCCATCTTCAACGCTATTTAATAATAATATAGGAAGAAAAGAAGCAATGATTTACATTGAGCTGCTGTTATCAGAGATATTTATTTTCTAAATAAATTAATATTTAAGTTAATGAATGAATACATTTTGGTCTTCCAACAGGTAAATCGTACGGTTTGATGGTTATGAAGACTATCCTAGCACGTATATTGCGACGGTACCGAGTAACAGGCGACCACACACGACTAGAACTCGCAGTGGACGTTCTCCTCAAGCCAGCGTCAGGGCATTTAGTCACATTGGAATTACGTTAGAGTCGCAAAATCGTGCAATTGCAAATCGCCATTGCAGTGGCTAGCAAAACAATATAAACATGGATCATGAATTCGTTTATTTTAATGTTTTTTTGTTTTCAATGTGTACGCTCCGTACATCAATTGTTAAATAAAATGTCCGAATAGCTGATTTACTTAATGATATACAAAATTATTAATCGATTTCGAAAAGGAGGTGGGTTCTATGTTCGACTGTATGTATTTTTGAAACCGTACACTTTTGATAATTATTGTCGCACAATCGATAAGAATTGCAACATGCTAGAAATTGGTAGCAGTATCTTATCCAGTACTGATATCTGATTGAAGTACCATGCAGTCCAATTGATGGTAAGTGGAGTCTGTAAGCACCTTCATATGGAACAGGGGTTCTATCTAAAGTCGATCACAGATGCGTTGCTACTCCTGAGGTCTGAGATGGTCGCCTCGTATATATGAGTTTTCTGTATATTTCACAAAATAATCAAATAAACGTAAACCTAAAGTGTATTTAAATTAATAATACTTTATTTGGGTATTTTGACTGGAACAAAAATAATAATGAGTTTCTCATCTTTATTTATTAATATTTGACTTATTTAACACAATATTCTTAATGTTATTATTCTAAAAATAAAAACATATTCTTAATTTATTAAACAATTTTAGGAATAAAAAACAAAATATTACACAAGAACAATAATACTTTTATGTTAACGCAATTGATGAAATAAAGCAAACAAATATAAACCAACTGCTTTTTTAAATTGAAAAATATACCATAAAACTATTGTATTACCGTGGAGCCACTGTCACATTTATTAGATAAAGAGTATCCATAATGTTATAACACTATAAAATAAGACACTAGAAAAATACTCTAAGCGATTATTTATTCTTTTTCAATAATGTCGTCTCCGCCAAAGTCAATCATAACACCTCTCCTCTCCTCTCTTCTCCTCACCACACCTAACCTCCTTCCCCTCGCCTCTCCTCACCTCACTACCTTCTCTATTATTATTCCAAGTCATTTACTATCTGTGTGTCAAATGTCATCCAATTCCGATCAGTACTTTTTTCGTAATAGAATAATAAACATTAACACTTTTTTTCATCTTAATAATATTAATAAATTTAATACTCTTAAACAAAAATATAGATTTTCACGTGACATAAAGAAAAAGTAAAAAGTATTTTAATTTTGTCATTGTTTAAAAATTTGACAACTATTACATATCTTTTACACTAATCACCAAGAGAGGGCGTCACATGTATCCTCAATGACGCTATGAAAGTCTTTCACATAATCTGGATATGGCATTTTGGGATCATGATTCTTTGAAAACATGTCAAGCTATTCATTTCTTTTCAGTTAAAATAAATTATGACTTTAATTATATTTAAAATTCAAAGATTCTCTCAATTTCGCGAAGTTGGCGTCCTTTTCTTTATTGAAATAAAATATCCAGATTCCGGTTTCAACATGACGTCTATTTTCAATTCCAACTTCGTGTGATCGCCAAAGACCTCATAATGTCTCAGGAAATGTGCTAAAGATGTTTTCATCGACATAAATGCGTACGATTTTCCTGTAAAAGAAGTTGTTAGAAGTTTATTTATTTTGCTGGTTTCCTTAAAGTTGACTTTAAGTTTAGGAAGGAAATTAACGTTTTTTTTAAATCACAATCAAAAAGCAGCCAACCTCGGAGAACATGACAAAAAATATTTTCGTTTGTGTAAAACACCAAACATTGGTAAACTACTCAAACATGCGATCCTAAACTTGAAATGTGATGTCTAGTTCGTAGTTTTTTTTTTAATTAATTAAATTTGCATATCCGTCACTAACCTATGACCACGCATCCCTAAATGAAATTGGAGCCCTAGCCAGAATTGACCGCTGAAACTTTTCGTGTAAACGTGGAGACATCATTTTTAAACACGAGTGATATAAGTAGCATAGCATGTTTATTTATTCTAATATATTGTATAATACTTAATACTTCCAAAAAATAGTCAATGTCATGTCGCTTGATATTTTGCATGTCACGGGATACACAGCAAAAACAAAATTCCTGCTCGATCCACTTGTGAACAACGAAGAACACAAGTTTACACAGTCGCACACGAGCGGCATAAGTAGTAAATGTTAAAACACACCAATACAAATTCGTCTTCCCATACTGAATCCGGCGAAAGCCGTTGGACATTCTGGTAACGTGGCCGGGCTCATCCACCTCTCTGGCTTAAACTCCTCGGCATCAGGACCCCACATGGGATGCCGATGTATTCCATACACAAACATGAAACAAGTTCTTCCTGCTGATAGTGTGCAATTTCCTGGAAAAATAAGAAGATAAAATAGTTTAATATTCTCTATACTCTTATACCCCATTTTAGGAATTGAAGAAAACTAACATATTTACAGATATCTTTCTGGTCAACGGTCTAAACATTAGCCAGTCCGGTACGGAGTCTGCTCTGCCACGCGGGTCGTTGATTGCTTATGAATAGGTATATCTTCAATAATTAAACTATGTAAAGATAAAACTATGTTCGATGTCGAATTGTTATAACAGTTACTGAAATAATTTATTAAAAGGATGGTTCTAAAAGGCTTGAATTAGAGAATTTGCCGCACTGCAAATAGGTCGTCGACAAAGGTGTACCGTCACCCTGTACGAGATATATGCTTTTATTTTTACCATTTCTATAATTTTGCCGCGTTCACAAGTGTCGCCTAAGAAATTTTATATTACAAGTTGATTCTAGAAGCAACTAATTTTTGTAAAAATAAATATAACAATGCTACAGGCAACGTTTTTTAAATCCATCGCTGCACGCAGGATTCTCTTCTAGAAACTTTCGCATAAGACCATAAAAATACGGCTCGCGCTTTAGAGGTTTTTGCGGTATATGTGATATACAATTACAGATATTTATTAGGTGTATGTATGTACTAACGTAATTTAACATTCCTGTCGAGATATCTCGCAGTGACGGGCACAATTGGGTATATCCTCATGGACTCCTTTAACACAGCCTCCATGTATATCAATCGAGATAAATCTATTTTCGTTACATCCCTGTCATCGTCGCCAAACACTTGGTACAATCTGTAAATGTAAACATTTTTTTATAGAAGTAGAAAATAAGCATGTAGAACAGATTAAAATGGTCATCACACGTATATTTTTATATATAGTAAACAATATCCACATATCACGCGTGGCGGAGCGGTCACCTCACCGGTCTGACGCGCAGTGGGCCCCGAGTTCGATTCCCGGCCAGACAGAAATATGAATGATGAGTTTAGATTTCTGTTCTGGGTCTGGGTGTTTGTGTATTCGTCTTTGTGTGTCCATGGCACCAACAACACAAGAGAAAATCCTATTGTGGGGCTATGAGTGTAGAAAGCGTGTGTTTAATACAAAATTTCATAAATTAATTTCATATCAAAAAGAACGGTAGGGCATTGCCAAATTCATTCTGGCAATGCGCTAATGTGTTTACACGAAAGGTTTCAGCGTGTTTTTCCCTCTATTATAACTTTGTTATTCCTCAACATAAAGATATAAAATTTGATGTGCAAAGTCCAATTGTATGAGTAGTAAAGATGAAAACACGATTATTTATTATGAAATTGTGTAATTAAGTCAAGATTTAATTTTAATAATACAAAACGAAGAATAAGTCAGACTTAAAGGCGAAAAACTAAAGCGATCAAAAGCTACGTATATAAAGAGATGTATTGCTATTATGAACTAAATAAAACCCTTGAGAAAAAGAAATAAAGTTCAATGGTTATCTGTAAACAACCCAATGTAGGATCTGTCACCCCATGGACATCTGTTATCAACCACAAATAAGATGCGTTGTTATCCTAAGGACTAAGTTGGAATGCCTCGGATAAGTGTGTCTCTCTTACCACACCTTTCAAACCAGAACAGAACTTTAAATAGTGCGTTAGTAGGCAGGAAATAAGTGTGAAGATGATGCTTTAACAGCAAGGGAGTCTACCATCCTTCTGTAAACCAATATCTAATGGTGGCAGAAACAGTATAATTCGACCGGGGAGGTGCCACCGCCACACTTATTAGTAGCGTAGAGCAGTTCTTGCATTTCGTTGTAAGGGTGTGGTTGCCGGCTAACTTTTATATGAGGCGACCATCTTAGCCCTCGAGTAGCAAAGCATCTACATATATGAAGTGGCTTACAGATGTCCATGGGCGGCAGTTACCACTTACCACCAGGTGGACTGCATGCTCATTTGCTACTTCAATCCGATAAAAAAATCTAAAGAAACCAGAAGCAAAACACTGCAAAACACACTTACTCCTCAAAAATCTTTTCCTGCACTTCCGGATATGAGCCGATCAGCAGCAAAGTGAACATGAGTACGCTAGCCGATGTATCATGGCCGCCGACGATCATTGTATCCACATGTTCCCTGATCTCCCGGTCGTTAAAGGCTCCTTTCTCGATCGACAACTCCAGCAGAAGGTCTAGGAAGGCCTTGAATTTCGTACCTGGTCACATTGAATATATAATATGCTATCAATTATTCTAATCGTCAAGGAGGAGTTGATAGTAAGTTTCGCAAAGATTACAATAATATAATTTGTACGAATGGGTAATTTGGATGGATTTTGCAACTTTTGCAAAAATATTTAATTTCTTTGCCATCTGTATGCTGGAAAATATTCTGAGAGAAATAATAAGTGCTTTGAAAAATCAACTCGCTTTATCTTTAACGTTCATCTATTTCAATCTCCGACTCATTTTGTTTTGTCTCTATATGTGTACACCTCGTATGACCTAAGTAATATAAATACAAAATAATATATAAACAAAATAGTCGTAAACCTTACCAGATGTTTTTTCAAGGTTACCATTCCGCTTGTTGCTGAGATATTCTTCTTTTCTTTTATGAAGAACCTAAAAGAAGGCATAGTTTATAGTACCTCTTGAAGAATCAGATTTTCATATAAAATCCTTCGATTAGAATCAACTTGAACTTATATTTCGACATGTTTTGAACACAAAGACTGATAGTTTTAACTAACTTGGCCATTAGAAGAAGAATAAGTTTAGAATGTAGGTCCTTAATTGCGAAAGTGGATTTATCAAACAAAGATTGTTAGTTCTTATTTTTTGTGAAAATAAAGTAGCAAACAAAAATTCAATCCATTTAATGTTAAACATCAATATTTGTATAAATAAAAAACAAAAGAACTATTGTAACGTAAGCTCACCGTATCAGACATATTATGAAGAATTTTCAAGCATTTGTCCTGCTTCTTCCTCAAGCTGCTCCAGCTATAGATGTAATGGTTATGAATCCAAAACTTCTGGAACCTTTCCACAAACACGTTAAATATTGTCTCCGTTGCTTGTACGTATTCACTGTTCAACACACTTTTTTCGTTGAAGTCTATTCCAAGAGCCGTTACTAAAATAATTATTGGTCTTATAAAAACATCTCAAAAAAATGGTATACTTAGGTCTGACATAAAATATGAGTGTTATTGATATGTACTTAAACGAAAACCTCTGAGATCTCCTCTCAGTCAAAGTCATTCAAAATCACTTCAGAGTATAAAGCCAAAAGGTAGTTAATGACTTTAACTAAATCTGTTGTAAAAATATGTCGGAGATTTTTTTTCGTCACGTTTTTACAACTAAGCAGACGGAAAACAATTGAGACAATTAAAGAATAATAGTTTCCCAAACGTGCATAATTTTTGAAGAAACTACATGTCCCTTATTTTGAACATAATCCTGTGTAATTGGAAATAGAAGTTACTATCTTTGTGGATCTGGATGGATAGATTATCCGTCATTAAGGCATTGGTATACTCACAACAAATGGTTTCCAAGGCATTACGCCTTGTATATAACCAATGGTCAAAGGGACCCTTGCCGGCCTCGTTCTCCACGTCCTTGACCAATCTCCGAGATTGACTGTTGAAAACGCCCAAAAATCCATCAAGGACCAGTTGACTAAACGCTGGATTCAGGAGTTTTCGATGATGCTTCCATATATATACTGTAAATAAACGTATTGTTAAAGTTTCTGATATATAAAATAGATATATATATATATATATATATATATATATATATTATCTTCTAGTTCC
>DWNE01001955.1:0-20155 GCA_018249875.1 Cecropterus toxeus | reverse complement strand
CGCAAAAAAATGCTTCACGCTAGAAATAAGTGTGGCGGTGGTACTTCCCCGGTCGAACTACTCTGGTTCTACCACCTGCTGAATGGTTGTCACGTAAAGATAAGTCCAACCTCCTACATAAGAATATATCAGTTTTATTTTATGATTAGGATAATAAATAGTCCATGTTACTCAGGAATAATGTAGCTCTCTGTTGGTGGAAGAATTTGCAAAATCGGTGTAGTAGATCCAGAGAGTACCTACCCCTTACATACGCATAAACTTGCAAACTTTCATAAATGGTGTCTATCATTGTCATAGATTGCGGTGGGGCGTAGCACCAGAGACCACACGATCGACGTGGACCTGACTCTCGAGGGTCCCGCGGCGAAGGTGTCTCGCAAGCAGGCGACGATCCGGCTACGGAACAGCGGAGACTTCTTCATATCCTCGGAGGGCAAAAGACCGATCTTCGTCGACGGCCGCCCCGTCCTACAGGGGAACAAAGTGAAACTCAACCACAATAGCGTTATTGACGTAAGTGCTAAGTTGTTAAATAATATTTTAGTTTAGTATTATTTTTTGAATAATGTAGGTAATCTAATAATTTTTAAATCTAAATCCAGAAAAAAAATATTACTTTTTAAACATAATACATAAATTGATTTCACATTCCAATTAACTGATTTCACTGGCAGAGTAAATGTGTGTAATAACATTCATCGGATAAAGATGAAATAAAACTGGACAAAATTGTATAAAGCAATGCATTTCAATGTACAGTAAATCAATGTAACGCGTTGTAAAACGCTCATATTGACAAACATTCATGTTGATACACGATTTCTGTCACGGTAGTTAAAGCTAAGCGCCCTAGAATTCCATGAAACGATGGTGTGTATTCACTTTCCATGCCTTTGACACGGCACGGTGCGGTCGAGGCCGCGGTACAAACACCATGGCAAACGCGGAACTTGCCATGTTTACGGTTTATGCCATGCTGGTTTTATTCTGCTTCGAATAGGTTTATGCTGAATTAAATTTTGTATACAAAATTTGTTTTTATAGAAATGTAAAAGCACACAAATAAAATTTGAATGTACTTTCATAAAAATGCATTTACCAAGCTATTCAAGATGTTTCATTGATGAATGAAGGCTAAGATTAAAAACTTTAAACATACCAATTTAAGCGTACCACGCAAATGTACGGAATCCTTAGGCGAGCGAGCGTCGAATGTAGGAAATGCAGGATGTTCGAAGGAACGTAGGGAAAAACAAGTGGCTCCGAATCTTGTTGCCGCACAGGCCATTACAACCGACAACCACAGCCAATCTGTTCAACTTGGTTGTCAGTATCAAAACTACTGTAATCAAACTACATACATACATACGACTTATTTTATTTGCGCGTAGATTAATTAAGGATACCCATTGTCTAAACCACTTCACATCCGGTGAATTGAATACTCATTTGTTGTGTTGATTATGGTGCAGGGTGTACAGTGATAATTAAAGGGAAGTAATGAGTAATTTGCGTCATATAAAATAATAAAAGTGCGTTCGCATTTAGGAGTTTCTCAAAACCCTAAGGTTATTAGCGTAATATTTGTTTGTTCTTTTCTTGCACTAAATTGTTACTTTTTATTATCTCTAGATCAGGGGTTCACAAAATTTTACTACTTCATGTAGATACAGTTGAAATAAATAACCTACCTACTACCTTTTAATTCATGTATGGCAGTTAGGTTAGGTATACCTATCTTAGGTATAAAAATTAAAACAACCTTAATATGAAATTTTGTTTTTTATAAGTAGTATACCTTCAGAGTCAAATAAATGCGACTAACGGCGCCCGTTTACTTTCTACGGCAGACCAAGACGCCCCAGCTCATACTTTGAGAAACCTTGTCTGAGATTGTCTGCATTATTACGAGTAGTTTTAAGTATATTAACTTAATTTTTTGAACTCGGTCTTTTTCGTATCAAACGTTTGTTTTGTACGCTTCTTTACGTTATATTTTTGTTCACAGATCGCGGGCCTTCGTTTCGTGTTCATTATAAATCAAGATTTTGTCAGCGCCATTCGTCAAGAAGCTGTTAAAATGAATATTCCCGTGTAAACATGTCGATTAATAAATTCGTCTTTAAGTAAATCAAACTCGTTTTTTTATTTAGAACACATTTATTTGGTCAATATAAGAACAGTTTTCAAAATTAGGTACCACTCAAAAACAATAAATCCCATTAAAAATAGGTAGATTTTGTGTACACTTCACGACACATTGTTAAGGTTTTTTTTTTAACTTTTCATTATAATTATACGTCTATCACGAAACACTATCACGTGCGTTACTGGCATTAAAAGATATGCTATTAACACTAAACGAAGAAACAAATACTTACAAAGTATCAATTAATGATTAAATCTATTTCCATAACCCTTAACTCAACAGTGCTTATCTATATAAAATATATAATAGTTAAATCACTTATTACATAACAATGGCCAACAAAGTGCAAGAAGAATAAACTCAACAATCCACTCAAGAGTGCGTAACAAACGTTCTAGTTATCACCTCAAATAAAATATCAGTTAAAATTACATAACCATACTTAGTAAAGTTCAGCCTCAAAATATTTTGGAATGACCCATATATTAAAAATAAGGTAAATAATAACACGTAACATAACATCTCACAAAAGCTAATCACTATAATAAGGTGATACTTTGTACATATTCCACTCAAGCACGACTCCATCACCACTAACTTAAATTACCCACCTTATCAATAATCATAACTGAATAAATCTTTATAACAAATCTATAATAAATAAACAGTCCAATTAATTACACAACATAATGTAAAACATGGTTTTCATAATCAGTATCTCATTTATCTACGACTTTACAGTAATCTACGAAGGCAGCACTTGCTAAAACATAAAAGCACATTATTTGGTATATTTTTAATTAACACCCTGTATATAATATAAAAATATGTAATATTTATAATGGATTAGGCACAATCACACGAAAGTAGATACTTGAGATCAGTAGATACTCTTTCAATTTCTTTGCAGGATAGCTTAATTGGTACCTACTTTGGTATATTTTTATCGTACATACATAAATATTTAATTTACAAATTCCATCATAAACGACACGGAAAATGTCTCATTATTATTATAAACAACGTGAATTTATTTAATAGCGGATATTTCCACATTTGTTATTATAGAATTAAATAAGGAGTTGTTCAAACATACGCGCTAGTGTCGAAATAACCACGATGATCGTAAGTTTAAACAACTCGCTTTTCAAACAGCGCCGTGCACCTCCAGTGAAAATATCATACGACCTAATATTATATAGCATAGACGGAGACTAACACACAAAAGCGTGATTTTTATACAAAGCTGTAAAGGCACTGTTTCACTACACGATATACTTTTAAGCACATACATATATATAATTTGTTATCTTTTAAATTGTAGACATATATGTAGTAGGTAATATATTTTTAGCATTTGTATATTTGTGTTAATAAAATTCAGGCACTTCGTGTCACAAACGGACAAATATAAAGGTAGGTATTGTGAATATAGTTGTTATATGCACAACACAGCATAAAAAATAATGCATGATTATCGATATATAATAAGTATGGGTGAACTTTGTTACTTTTTACAACACTGATATTGACGTTAAAATATGGAAACTTCTGGAACGCACTTGTAATTAGATTAAATTTCCAAAAGAACGGGATAATGAGTGCAGTGCCAGATGTGTTTTTTTGTCAATAGCCAAGGGACTCTGGAATTATCAATGCCCAAATCGTACGTTCGCACTGTGGTACTCTAGTTCGCCTCGCAAGTTCACAGATATATGCCTCCATACTTCTTATATATTCTTTTTCATTTTTGATGAGCATTATTGATATGTAAATACATTTATTTCAAGGTCCACATATATTTATTTATTTGAGTATTGGTTACTCATTTCACGCTTTATGCCAGCACTAAACACTTTAACGACAATATTGTTACAGAACAATATAGTTTTACACATAATAAAATATACCAATAAGTATATTATGATTTTTACTAAATATGCTAAAATACAATGACGGACAATGTGGTATCTTACAAAAGTAGTGTTCTTTGTACTTTAGACTAATTTTATAAAATTACCCCTCACTTAAATAGTTACTATAATAATGTGTTTAGAATTTACGTGAGCAAACAGTAATCGCAAGTCAGCGACAACATTGATAACAATTTTTTTATTTAATAAAATATCCAGTAAATAAACAAAAAAAAAGAAACAATAAATTACATAATCAATGTAAATAATTCTATTAGCACAATATTCACCACACACTATAATCTTATGCGGATTTAACACACTATACTTAATTATAAAATATCAAATTATAATATCTCTTACGCTACCATCTTATGAATTATAATAAAATATTTACACTTTAACACAACTTTGATATTTACATTTTAATGCATTTAATATATATCTATGATTTGGATTTGTTTTCATGTTAATAAATAATTCAAATTATATTAATTTGTCTTTTAGCATTTTGCATACATCAGAGTGACATTTTAAGATAAAAGTAAAACGTGGATCTGTAAATAGAATACGATAGTTGTATATTGTTTATACTATGGGTAACTTGGGTTGGTATTACCAAATGAAAACTTCGCAAGAAAGGTGTAACATCCTTTTATATAAAATTGTACACATTCAATAAACTCTACACAATCACACACACTAAAAATTCACACAATAATATAATATATTGCTATAAATCGATATAATATATTGCTGTGTGGTGTGACCGAATAACCGAATTTAGACCGTAAATAGATGTATCGTTCCGGTCACTTATTTATTCATTTAACGGAGTAGGTACTACGTATCAGACCGGTAGCCACTGCATACCGGTCTGATACGCAGTGGCTGCCGGGTTCGATCCCCGGCCAGACAGACATCTGAATGATGAATTTAGAATTCTGTTCTGGGTCGGGGTGTTTGTGTATTTGTCATTATGTGTGTCCATGGCACCCACGACACCGGAGGAAATCCGAGTGTGGATTTATGAATGTAAAAAGCATTAGTAATTTCTACTAAAATGTCACTTTAATGTATGCATATTGGGTTCCATACGTGCATATAGTGGACTGTAGTAGGTAAACTTTAAGTCTAACTAAACAATTATCACTTTTATGGAATGACGTTATTAACTCCTAATAAAATTTGTAGTGTAACAATAACAAAATACAGATCTGACCAAATATAACTTACAATTAAAGCACATTATTTAAATATTTCTTTGTCGTTCTAATCACGCTCGTCTACAATTTGGCTTTGTATTATAGTAAATTTGATAATATAATCTATAATTACGTAACGAACTTATTTGGGTAACTAAATTCAACTAAGGTTCAGTTGGAACATAGGAATGTTACATATTAAATGAGACCGTGAAAGGGTGGGATTTGGAGAGAGCCAATATGGCTCTTGAAATTATTTAGTCCCAAGGAACTTACAACTTGAGACAACTTAATTATGTTTCAACCTAAATGTGTATTTCAGTTTCCCCGTCGACATAGTATTACTCGATTTGGGATGGGATATAACAAATTTAGAATTGGAAATTGATTTTGGATTGTTAATAGATTTATATTTTCGAAAACTTTCCGCTAAGACATAAGTTTTCTTTCTGTGGTTGTATACGGCCTTAAACTTTTGTTTCAGAGCCATTTTATCAATGAAACTGCTTTTCTCCAAGAATACCCATGGTTGCCATTTTCTCCCGGTTAAGTCGGGATTAAACGTTTCTTTACTTTGGGTGCTTGCGTAATGAGCTCCATTTTGACTCTTTTTTATTATTACTTTTGGTATAGATTGTTTTGACTTTCTATTCTTCTCCTTATGCATTTTGAATTGAATTTCATCAATACTTTTGAGAACATCCTCGAACTTAGGTTTAGGTTTAGTTTTCTTTGGAATTTCTTTCTGTACATTTTTAGTGTAATTCTTATCATGACTCGTTTTCATCTTTGGCTGTTCTTTGGATTTTTTTAATTGTTGTAATTTGTAAAGACTTTGTTTTGGTAAGTGAAGTTGTACCTTCAGATCACGTATTGTCTCTTTTAGAGGTGGAATATATTTTTGAGCAGCTTTTGTTATTAAAGGCCTTGGTGTAGATAAACTGTAGTTAGAATTGTGAAAACTTTGTGAGTGTGTATGATTAAAACTCGCACCCATCTCATTTATTTCTGAAATTTTAGTTCCTTTATAACTTCTTATTTTAAGAAGTATACCTGAACCCTTTTCTTCAGACGTAGTAGACGATACTTCGGGCGAGCTGGATATTGCATAGTGAAATCTTTCTCCTTCCTTGCGATAAGAAACATCACTACTAGATTCACAAGAATTTACAAGGATATCATCGTACTCTTTTGATTTTGGTTCATCAACATGTTTTGTCTCAACTACATTTTCCATATCCTCCGTTGTATGTCTTTCATACATAGATGCTTCTTCCGTTTCCTTTAAATTCTCTTTATCTTCATGAGCATCGTCATTAGTGTTACTTCTCGGTAACACTAAATGACTATCTGTTGTGTTATTAATGTCACCGCTTTCATTTTGAACTAAAGACGTATCTAGGGAGTTTGATTCAGACAATATTTTTTCTAAGGATTCATTATCGTAATATCGGTTAAATTCGTCAGAAATTTGAGATTCTCTATCAACGAGGGTTTTATTTACATCCATTTGTGGTGTTCTATATAACTTTTCGACTAATTGGGCATCATCATCACACATTTGATTTCCATAAAAATGCTTGACTTTATTTGTATGTTCATTTTCGTTAACATTATACAAATAATTTTTGTTATCACTTTCGTCGTCAGATGTGTCTGAGTATTTAGGAGATGATGGCGCATTAATTTCAATGTCTTCCGCGATGTCATCGTTAAATACAGTTTCCATGCATGCGACATCATCGACCCAACTTTCTTCATTTTGAAAAATTAATTCACTATTATATTCACACTGTTCACCATCCTCATAAGAAATAACTTCAGTTAAATCAGTGTTTTCAGTTTCTGCTTCAGTGCAAATCGTGGTCAAACAATCTTCTGGTATTTCTGTGTAACAAATTTTCTCGCAATCTTCAGTTTCCTCCGTTAAAACGCAATCATTATCAATAAGGATGCAAAATGATAAATTTTCATCATTGTAGATAGCTGATATGGAGTTGCGACGATTACTTTGAATAAAACTGGTCAAATCTTCCGCGAGCATCTGTGACTCAACTAATATTTCTGAATCATCAAGTTTGGAACGTTTGTTAGAATATATGAAATCATTATCATTATTTTCCTTAATGGTGTCAGAAGCTGTATATGCTACAGCAGATTCTGATAATGATCTTTTAAGAGTTCTGCTACATCTATTAGGAAATCGATTCCTTGATAATTGATCAGCTAGAGATGGCTTTTCTTTTAAAAATTCACATAACTTGACGTTAATGTGAATATTAGTCTCTTCAACTGCATTAGTTTCATCTGGTGGATTTGCAGTCGACTCGATTAAAGATTCTGCCGCATTATTTTCCACTGCATCTTGAATATCTTCTGGGACTACGTCATTATGATTTTTATTATCTGGATCAATATCTATATTATTGACTAGACAATCAGACTCTATATTTTCTTCAGTTACTATTTCATTTAACACTGAATCTACGAATACATTAGGATTTGTACAACTACTAGATTCATCATCGTTTTTACATATGATATTGTTGTCTTTAGTAATTTTAGTCTCAAAATTTAAATTATTCTCTTTCTGGGTAGGCGTGTCTATAAAGTCAATATTATTCTCGTCTGTATTTAGACCATTATGGTTTGTGTACGAAAAATTATTTAGTTCAAATGCCTTTTCTTCTTCAAATTTTATTATAGAAGCACAAAATCCCTCATTACGTAGCAATAGGTATTGAAACCAAGGAGAAAACAATTCCTTTTTTAAAGACGGTTTTTTTGGGGTTTTGTAGCAGATTACCATTTCCTTTGTATCGTTAACAGATGACTCTTCAACGATAAACGTCTTTAAAATATTTGTTTCAAGCTTTTCAGCCTCTATAATTTCATTTTCTTTCTTATTATTTATTATACCAGGTGACTCTTCATTTTTTAAGTTCGTAACCATATCTGAACTAGATGAAATTAACTTTAAATTATTTTCATAACTATCTTTATCTCCCTCATCTATTTTAATATTTATTATATGAGACGACTCTTTATTTTCTATGTTAGTAGTAGAAGTAACCATATCAGAACATGGTATACTTATTATATCAAAATCAGGTATTGAAATTACCTTCGAATTATTTTCATTTCCAACTTCATCTTGTCTGTCTTTACTATTATTTATCGTATCAGCTGACTCTTTACGTTCGAATTTAGTGACCATATTAGAACTAGTTTTATTGCCTAAATCAAAATCATTTACTGAAATTTGCTTTAAATTATCTTCATTACTTACTTCATCTTCTTTGTCTTTACAATTTTCTATTATATCAGATGACTCTATATTTTCTAAGTTAGTAACAATACCAGGATTAGATATATTTTTTGAATCAAAACCAATTATTGAAATTACGTTCAAATTATTTTCATTACTAACTTGATCTTCGTATTCTTTTTTATTATCTATTATATTAGAGGATTCATCTTCATTTTCGAAGTTA
Source organism: Cecropterus toxeus (assembly GCA_018249875.1). NCBI lineage: Eukaryota > Metazoa > Arthropoda > Insecta > Lepidoptera > Hesperiidae > Cecropterus > Cecropterus toxeus. The sequence continues at coordinate 11,391 of DWNE01001955.1, read as the reverse complement.
ATGACCATATCTGAACTTGGTTTATTTCTTAAGTCAAATCCAGTTATTGAAATTTGTTTCAAATTATCTTCATTACTTACTTCAACTTCGTCTTCATTAGTTTTTATCACATCAGATGACTCTTCATTACCTACGTTACTAACCATATCAGAACGAGGTATATTTTTCGAATCAAAATCAGTTATTGGAATTAACTTAAAATTATTTTCATTAATAATTTTATCTGATATACTGCAATGTTCGTGAACATTGGTATTGATATTATCGTTTAGGCTGTTTGTTTCGCTGTTGTTTTTACTATCTATAATATCTTCTTTAGTGTTCGTTGTGAAATCTTTGCTTAAATTGCGATAATCGTTAGGATTCTCATTAATCAATACGATACCAAGATCACCTCGTGAATCATGATAATAATTGTCCTGTTCTTCATCTTTTTTCAGTATCAAATTTTCTTCTTCTCTATTTGGAATTTCATTTTCTTTTTCTGCGCTATGATCGGCAAATGTTTCCGTTTCTTTATTCAGTTTTACGTTTTCAGACTTTTGTGTACTATTGACGTTAATACAATTATTTTTTTCTTCGCCAAGTATTTCACTTGGGTCGTCGATTTTAAACTTTGATGCACTCGTAAAATTACACGTTTCTTCGGTATTGTTTTCTCCTTTACCTAGGCTAATGTTATGTTCAATAATTACAGGATTTATGCAGTTTAGTTCTATTGCATCTGTTTCTACTAAATCAAGGCTCAATTTAGAGATAGGGTTTATCAAGTCTTTTGTTTCTTCTAGTGTGTAATTTAGTACTTCACTTTCAATATTGTTAGTTATATCCGAATCATTTAAGGATACATTATTAGGAGAGTTCAGTTTTTCTACTTTATTTTCGGTTTGAACACTTAAAGTGGGTGCATGTATTTGTGATCTGATCTCTTCAGGTGGTAAAGCATTAACCATTAATGTATCTGCAACTATTTCTTTGTGATCATGTAGGTTAATTAGATTTGCCTCAACTATTGACTCCAAATCGGTCCTTTTATTTAGTATAATATCAGAATTTAATTCTTTAGATGAATATTCTTTGTTTGGAACTTTAATTAAATTTAGCATATCATTACAGGACAATTCCACTGAAGTAGGCGAATTAGATTGTATAGTAGAGAATTGATCGGAAACTGTGTTTTCGTCCAACGGCTTAGGTGATTTTGTGTTACAATTGTTGTGAACAGTATCTCTAGAAGTTGTAGGTTCTCTCCCAGATAATGTATCTTTGTTTGTATCAACATTGTTTTGTAATGTATCATTTAAGATGTTTGCACTATTAACGCAACTGCTCTGTTCCTCATAACTTTTATTTAAACTGAAATCAATTGCAGTATCGCATATTTCCATTGAAGTGTCATTAATCTTTTCTTTAACTGATTCTTTAAAATTTCGATCAGAATAGTCTATTGCTCTTTCGCCCTCCACAATTAAATTTGTAGGCTTTACTATATTGTCATTATCGGGTTTATTAATAACTAAAGGCATATTATTAAAACATTCTTCTTGAGTTTTAGCATTATCTGGATTTTTAATAATAACACTATCAGTTCTGTGAAGTGATACAGGTTGATTGTAATTGGGGGTACTTTCGTTAGCAATTAAACTATTTCGTTTATGCTTTCTATATTTGCTCAGTTTTGAGCCTTCTTTATCTGATTCTGAGCCTGAGTTAAGAAGCTCAGAGTTAAGTGGTTTAGCGTGCAAATTGCCTTTGTTTTTATTTGAACTCCCAATATTTTCTGTGTCTAATATAGGCAAATCACGCATGGAAGTGGTTTTCATAGCTTCTATTTTGTTTGCATCTATAAATTGTTGATTAATTTCGGGAAAATTTAATTCAATGTCATTATCCAATCTTGGCAAAGAAGCGAGACAAATTCCAGAGTTACTTTCCATGTCGTGTAAACAATAATTCGTTTTTAATGGATCACCAATATTTGGAGAAGGAAACTGATTATTAACCATCTTGCAGCTTGGTGCTTTAGGTGAGTTTCTTAAGATATCATTATTTGCTTCTTCAATTTTGTGTTGCATAGGTGATTTCATTACAACCGGGTTTACCACTTTTTCTATTAATCTTTCGTTTAATATGTTATGAACTGGTGTGGCTACATCTACACTCATAATTTGCGGACTACAAGGCCTGATTTCAAAGTTACAGCCAACATCTTTATGAATAACTGATTGACTAATTTTTGCTTCAACATCTAAGGGTGATAATGGCCGGGGCTGAACCTCTATTCCTTGTCTTGCAATAGTATTCCTCATTGGTACTTGTAAATCTTTTTGTTTTGGTGGAGGTGGTGTTAAATGAAACTGATTAGTATTTGGTGATTCTACAAGTTTTTCATATTGATTGAGCAATTCAATACTATTGTAACCTTTTATATTTTCTGGAAGCTTGGAGATTTTTTCTATGTGCTCATATTTGCCCAATTCTTCACTAGGTACATTGACCAGGCCAAGAACATAGAGTTGTTCTTGATTGCTACCAGCTTCATAATGAGCGAGAGAGTTTGCGGCATCCTTCTGAATTGAAGTTTCTTTATTGTTATCATTACCTTCATCATCACCTTCATTCCACATTTGTAAAAATTGTCTTACATTGAGGTCCTTTTTATCCTTTGAACTAGTATTTATATCTAATTTTTGGCCAGACTTATTTGTATGTGGAAATGATTCATATCTCAAATCATTTCTTCGGTAAATCTCGCTTGATGTTCGATTTATTCCAGATTCCATACTTCTTACACTTGCTGTAGAGGACTGACTAACATACCCGCAGTCTTCTTGAGCATTACTTAAAGTTTGTATAGTATCATTGCTTGTATTAGAGTCAGAAGGAGATATTGATATTGTTTGGGGTGAAAATTGTAAAGGCAGTCTGGATAATGAATTCATGCTCATTGAGTGTTCAATATTTCTATAAGGAGTAGCATGGTCATATCCCTTCATAGCAGTATCTTTTCGGTACATATGATGCGGGGGAAGTGAGTGTATATTGAAGGAGGGATATGAGGGGTACAGGACATCATTTTTTATTGTAGGAGGTCGATTAATATCATTTATATACATATTTTCTGTAGTAGGGTAATATTTACGGGCATTACCATTATCAACATACAATCTATTTTGGATCATAGATTTTGTGGAAGGATCTTGTGGATATGGAAATGCTCTATTTTGCATGCAGTTCCCTGGGACTGGCCCATACGAGGGTGGAATGTTTTGGTTACAAAATTGTGGATTTAAATTAATTTGTTGGTTAGGAGACCTTTGATATCTCTCCATTGGAGTTGCAGGCATTCTTCTGTCTAAATACTTCACAGGTACTGGAGGATAAACAGGATATGGATGTGGAGGCAATGATTTCTGTAAATCATATTTATGTGATGGATACAAAGCCTGTGGATGAAATGTGTTAGGGTAATTAGCAATATAATCATACCTTGCTTGTGGATGTTGATGAGGTCTTTCCTTTGGTGTTGTATAAGGCTTGAATCTTAAATTTGCTTCATGATAAACACGATCTTGGTATGCTTGAGGCACATCTTCAAAGACATTCCTGTGTGGTCTTATCATTGATATTGCCCGAGGAGCAGGACAGTTTGGATATTCTGAATACTGATATAATTCAGGAGCACCATAAGGCCTTAGAGGCCTCACACTAACACCACTGCCTGCCCAATTTTGAGGCATAGGCTGTCCATAAGTAGGATTGTTATTGGGTCCGAGTCCCTCAGGATTTTTAATAATTTTTGGTTCATTGTTTATAGGACTAATAGTATAAGGCACATCACAATATTTTGCCTCAACAGGCATGGACTTTGAGCTTTTCAAATTCCTGTCATCATTCTTCACGGATGCATATGTTGGAGGTACCATAATCCGCTGCATATTTTCTTGAAACGTTTGTCTGGGTGATATGTTTCTTTGAGGAGTGTAATCTGTCGGTTTATGAGGATATTCAGGTGGGTGGTATATGTTGTCCGCGCACGGCCATGGTTCAACTGCGGCTTTTTTTAGATAAGCATCGCTCATCGAGTGCGGCGGTACGACTCTATCGGGGCCAATAATCGCGCACGGCCGTGCGGTCGGCAGGTCCACTTTAGCTGTCGGGTTAGATCCGATATCATGATACGGTTTATTACCATTACTTTGGAGCGTAGTGCCGCTCTGGCCGTACTTTGTACCGCCATCGTTGGTGTGCGCGCCCAGAGCAGATTCTATCCTCAGGTCCTTAGCGTCCATGGCCACACTCAGTGGGGCTCGAGGTGCATCTAGCTTTTGACATTTTTTCGGTTCGATATTGAATCTCACATACGGGTCGACGATATTGAAGTGTCACGAATAAGTAACACCCATACTGAAATATAAACAAAATATTAAGTATTTCAATGACAACTGTCAAAACATTGTGCCACATACACCATTATGAGATTTGAAATTCATACACAACACTTCATTAACTGTAGTAATAATTGGTTAGCAACGTACCTTTTGCACTTTTCAATGTTCTTGAAATATCAATATTATTTCCTAGGAGACACCGATTTATTACGTTCCTGCACTGTCGCCCATTTAGGCATGTGTGTTACCTATCATAAAAATAAGTTTTAAAAATAATAAAAATTTAATATTACCCACTGAAAAAATGTAATTTTAAAAATTTTAAGACTGAACTTAAATTAATTTTTAAAATAGTGGCCGTCCCTGTTTAGAGGCGAGGTCACTTAACCCTTCCTGAGATGGAAAAAGTTTTACACATTAAATTTCTACTGTTTGACCTCGTCTAAGGGGGTAGCTGCGCCCCCTGAAAAATAATAATATCAATGATTCTAACAACATCTGCCCCCACTAGTTTATAATTTGGCGACGTCCATTAGTAAAATATTATTCCTTATTATCATCAAATTCTAATTTAAAGGTCCTATTACCTTGTTCGGTGATATTTGCTTAAGGTTAAAACAACTATCAACTGCGTTTTTATTAAAATTATAATTAAAATAATGCTTTTACATAATAATCCTGGCAATGTGATTAACTTCAAAAAATCACTTTTACAAGAATAATAGGTATAAAATAGCAAATTGAAAAATCCAATTATATATTTTAAACATTATAATATTATTGTTTCACTTAAACTAGTAAAACAATCTTTTTATGTTTGTTTCGTTGTTAAAATAATTTCAGATTATTTTTTTGTGGTATTATTTTGTGCGTTTGATTCTGTTTGCTGATTTAAATAACACTTTTTGGTGATTACACCCATAATTTTATGTCAATGTCAATTCAATTTTCAGTTTTTGACATGTTTGACGTTTCGCTTCGAATGCGAAGGTCCGGACGTCACGAAGTCTACGGTTAGGAAAGTTAAAAAATAAATTACTTATATATTATCATAAAATAATAAAACAAAATAATGAAATATATATCAGTAACTTTTATTCTATCTTTAATATTTGCTGTGTATGTTATAAATACAATATGGACATTAACTGAAATATTTATACCACCGGAGTGCAGTCGTGGCGAAAGATGTTTCTCCTCTTATTTAGCTTCAAATCCGGTGCAACATCTCGTGCTATACACCTCCGTGAAGGAGTATCCTTATCAGAATGGAATCTCTGGAGGCTCAGTAAACAAAGTGCATACTTCCTTAAAATTTGATTATCGGAATCCTGCAACAATGTAAGTCATACTATAGAAACCTAGCAAGAATCTTAAAATTTTAACTACATTTCGTACTTTTTTAAACAAGATAAATTAAATTCAGAAACCATATCTTCCACATTATAAATAAGTAATAGATGTTTAATTTCATAATAAATATATATTATTTTGCAGACTTGTAACTTTGAAAGTGCCTCGTAAGACTAGAAACAATGGCACACTGTACATGCACGCGGTGTTGCTTGACGAGAGACGCCTTTACGACAATTTCGAAGATATATTCCGCACAGAAGCTGTTCACACGCTCCCACTAGTTACATACACGGAGCCACAAGCTGCTACATTCAACCTCTTGCAGTCAAAAGTAAGGGGTATTTTCTTTAATAATGTCACATTATATGTACCTCCTTTTTATAAGTAGCAAATGAGGTTTTAGTCCATTTGATGATAAGATTTGATGACCTGATTAGTGGAGCGGGCACTATACCGGTCTGACATGCAGTGGGTTCCGGGTTTGATCCCCAGCAAGTCAGATATCAGAATAATGTATTTCTGTTCTGGGTCTGGGTGTTTGTGTATTTGTTTCTTTTTGTATGTCCATGGCACCACGACACAAGAGAAAATTCTAGTAGGGGGGATATGACATAGAAAGTGTTATTTATTTATTTAAGATGGTACTGATATCTAGAGACGTAATGGACTCCCTGTAAAATCATAACTCTACCTGAGTGTTTGTCTTTTAAAATGAATCCACTAAGAGTTCTACCATTTTAAAATTGTATTACTAATAGAATATTTAATTATATTTGGTCATATATTGTGGTAATACAAGCAGCTTTATTTGGACCCGCCCTTGAGGCATACATTTGGACTCTTTTTTCTGTGACAGTTTATTTATATGATTATAATGATTACATTTATTATATTGAAGACTTTTTAGGTTTTCCTTCTATCCATTTAGCTTATAAATTATACACAAATGTATACTGTTTGTGTTATTTACTTTGCATTAATAACTACATGAAACAATTTCATTTACATATAAATTTTCATATGTTAGGCTTAATAGACAATCTTAGTCATAGTAACAACCGTTTAAATTGCACTCATTAAGTAAATATTTTGAATATGTAATGAGGACTCATGATATGCATTATCAAAACCTTGTTATGTATTAAAATTTATTCATTGAAATGTAACCAATATAAATTAAAAAAATATAAGAGTATTGTGCTAACATTGTAACTGAGCAGCTATTAGGTGTCAAGTCCTTTTCCCTGTAGGTCCAGGACCAGAATAGGGCTACAGTAGCCTGCTTGTCGTAAGAGGCGACTTATAGGGGGCTTTTGGATTGCGGGTGGTTAGAGCGGGAGCTCGAGTGGCCCAGCCAAGAGCCCTCGGGAAGGACGACGGCATGTGTGGTCGCATGCCGTCATAAACACCTGAAGGCACAGTGAGCATAAATGCTCATTTCAAAAGAGTCCCAAGGCATCGCATTCGGAGTAGTCTGGTTGTGTTCTGTTGGATGGCCACTGGGGGGGGTTTAGTGTGATAAAAATCCAACACAACCTGGCGTTGCTCCCTCGATGTCGGTTACCTTTTGAAGGTTTCCCCCTAGTGAAAAAAAAGGTGTCCAGTCCTAGAGTCAATTTTTTCCAGCCTCAGATTTAATATTTTGGTTTCAATAACAAATTAGACATCAACTGGTAAGGTCTTGTCGTAATTAGATAAAGTCTTTCCAGTTCCATGTTTTCACAGAGTGCACAACAGGGACTATAAGGCAACTTGCCTTAGGCTGGCACTGTACCTAGGCATACTACTTGCTAAACTTAGCTGTACACTAAACATACCATAATAATATAGAATATGTGTTTCCAATAATTATCAACATTTTCCTTTTGCAGGTTGAAGAGACAACTAAAAAAAGTAATTTGCAGCCTTATGCCCATATAGCTACAATAGCTCCGCTATCAATTCTAACAGATAACCTGAATCTCCCATACAAAAGAATCCCTGGCGACCTCTATCCTTACTTGAGGTAATTATTTCACTTCATCAATTATTTTATTAAATGTTCCTTAAAACTAAACATTTTGTTTAGTTTTAAGGAACATTTAATAAAATCTTCAAATCTTAAAATCAATTACTACCAATCATTAACTGTAGCTTAATACAAACATGATTCAAATTCAAATTCAACATCTTTATTGTTTATGCTTAATTTCTAAGTCAGGTCTTACAAATCAATGCTAGTAGCAATGGAAGGGGTTTATTAATATTATGGATGAATATAACAAGTATGCAGAACATCTGATAGAATGTGACCACTGCCACCCATAGTCCTATGTAAACAATCCCAGATAAAGTCAATCTTGCCTAAGTTTGCCCTCAAATATGTTGCAAAACCTTCAAATTACATACAGTAGTATTAAACATTCCTGCTTTTATTCAGAAATAGTCATGAGGTGTTATTAATATTTTAATTATAGTACATTCAAATTATTTGAATGACACATTATACAGCAAATAAGAATAAAATTGAGTTCTATAATCATACTTATTTGGTTTTCTTGCAAATGTAATTTAGATCATCTACTATAATATTCACAGAGTGAGAGAAGAAAAGTTCCTGCCGATAATTCAGCACAATGTATTGAAATCTCGAATGTCACATTTGCAACTGTTAAACAGTAGCACCTCAGAAGTGAATGTGACAGTGAGTGTGTCGCCTGCGTCGTTTGGTTCACTCCGCCTGGCGTTGCATGTGCGTCTTGCGTTAGAGCAACTTCATACGCTCGGCTTCAGTGAGAAAGACGTTGATGATGTTAAAGGAATATTTGCAGATACGAATTTGTACCTGTTATCAGCCACAGTATTGATTGCTAGCTGTCATGTGAGTATTAGGCAATTTGATGTATTATGTTAACTAAAAGTGTTAAAACAGAGAGTCAAAATATAGAAATCAGAGTGTAGAAATGAACTAATTGTAAATAATATTACTTTGCGTGACTATATTATTGACTAAGTGCATGGAGCAGTGCGCATAACAATTCACACACCAAGAGCTAAAATTTCAAGAACATATTGTAATTTTTTTATTTCAAGTATAAATTTTTGTATTGCAACTATATATCGATTCAATTACTGGAAGTAGATCTCTGGGACTGAGGGACAGATAGCAGAGACTTATATGGGGGATTTACATTTTACATAAAGAGGGTTCTATTTTCTCTTGGATATAAAACCTCGAAGCTAATCCCCTGGCTACTATTTCTTAAGCTGCTATCCTGTGTTTTAAGTTGCTAAATAGGTCCTTACGGCTCTGTCGGTGTAATGTATCGCTTGAACAATTATGGAAAATCTTTTGTATGTTAAAAGATTGTTCACACCCCCATTAATACTTGAGTTTCAAATAGTTGACGAGCAATTTGACAACAGCTTTGATACTTGCGTCATCAACTAATAAATCAATAAAGCTATCAGTTGCTTAGGTGATAATAGCCAATGGGTACCCTAATGGAGACTAATAGTTACACTGTCATAGAAAAAAAAAGTGATTATTAATGATAATATTGACATACATGCTATATTGCTATGAGCTTTTAATAATAGATTTGAAACATATGTTTCAACAATAGCAATATATCTTGGATGCATTGTTAAGCATACGTATATTTAGATTCGATTTCTTCAAGTATTTTTTATAAATCATGTTTTGAGTGAATGACTGAGTGAATGACTATTTACTTTTGTTTATTGCAGCTGTTATTCGACTTCCTAGCGTTCAAGAACGACGTGTCGTTCTGGCGCCGTAAGCGCTCGCTGGCGGGGTTATCGGCGCGCACGGTGCTGTGGCGCGCCTTCTCGCAGCTGGTCATCTTCTTCTATCTCGTGGACGAGCAGACCTCGATGTTGGTACTTGTCCCGGCTGGCATCAGTGCTGTCATTGAGGTTTGTTACATTTCCACTGGACTTTTATTTATTGCTGTTGTTGTTCGACTTCTTAGCGTTCAACACCCGATTTACCTCGCAGCACGTATCATATGGACTGGTAGACTGAAAGGTTTTCTTTTCTTCAACTTATTTTCTAGATGGCACAATGGTATTCATGTTCACGATCGCACGTTTTAGGTGGCGTTTCTAAAATTTTTTTTCGCAGACTCTAAATCAAGCTGCATATTTTTACGTACTACTGCTTGTGGCTTTGTTTTCTTTTGTTGCATTATTTTGAGAAGGCAGTGAACCCATGCTGCTCCTTTTAAAAAAAGGGTAGCCATTAACGGCTTAAACCATTGTTATTTTTCCTTGAAAGTAATCTAGCCAAACTGGCCAAGTGCAAGTAGAACTCGCCACGTGGCAGTCCGGGTTCGGTACCATTATGTAAAATACCAATAATTTACGTTTTTTTTTGTTTTTTTTTTTTTTTTTAAATATTTAGAAAAAAAAACATGTTAGTTATATAGCCCCCTTGTATATTAATTTGATTTTTTTAATACTTGTTGTTATAGCGGCAACAGATATGCATTTTGTGTGAAAATTTCAACTGTGTAGTTATCATGGTTTACAGACTAGTGACAGATGGACAGCAGTCCTAATTATAGGGTCCCTGTACCCTTTAAGTACGGTCAATACCGTCTTTACCATAAGGGCACACGGGGTCAGTGCCCAAGACCCCCATCCGCAGAGGACCCCTAAGGACCGAGTATTTTTTTAGTCGTCAAGTTACATGTTGTCGTTTTGTTTTTTTGGTCGTCAAGTTGGATATTGTCGTTTTTGTTTTGGTTAGATATTATCGTTTTTTGTTTAGGCAACTAAATTTTTTGATTTCTTTTCATTCTAAAAGGGCCCCAAATTGTGTGCTCATGGCCCCAACATAGTCTAAGACGGCCCTGAGTACGGTATAAATAATAATCGGTGTTGCTTGCAGCTATGGAAGGTGACGAAGGTGCTGCACGTGCGCGTGTCGCTGGCGGGCGGGCGGCTGCGCGTGTGGCGCGCGGCGCCGGCGGCGGCGGAGCGGCGCACGGCGGCCGCCGACGCGGAGGCCATGCGCTACCTGGCGCGCCTGCTCTACCCGCTCTGCGCGGTCGGCGCGGTCTACTCGCTGCTCTACGAGCCCCACAAGAGGTATGCGAACCCAGAAAATGTAGCGAGACGATTTATAGTGTCGCCGTGACTGCGATCTTATTTGCTATTTAAATTTTATAATAAAAAAAATTACATCTTATTTTATTATAGAAAATTAAAGTCTGCAATAATAACATCTACAGGTAGACAGAACGGTTTGACTGGCATAAAAAAATTGTTTTTTTTTTATGTCAGTCAAACCTTTCTGTCTACGTAACTCCGCTAATCGGTTGAGTAAGCGCGCGTTTGCCAAAAAATTAATACACTACTTTCGTGAATTTGTATGAACTTATTGGCGATGGAATGTTATATGGTTCGACTTCACGTTTTATTAATTCAAATAAAAAATAGCTGTATCCTAGATAATGTATACTAGATGGCGCAAAAATAAATAAATGCAACCATCGCCAAGCCAACAATCAGGTTTATTTAAAAAGGATAAGCTACAAGACAATACATTACACTACCACTACGGCCAGGTGGTAGAACCAATGTAGTTCGACCGGGGAAGTACCACCGCCACACCTATTTCTAGCGTGAAGCAGTTCTT
>DWNE01001954.1:0-20175 GCA_018249875.1 Cecropterus toxeus | reverse complement strand
ATAAAAGGCACAGTACGGCGCACCTTCGTTCAAAAAATATCTCGCGTATTATTAAGATACTTTCTTAGTAATGTGTATTTACCTGGACCATACAGTTGTATGGCCCAAGGGTGTACCGCAGGCAGGTTTTTTAAATTGTAGTTATATAATACACACACGCTTTCTACACTCATAGCCCCACACTAGGATTTTCCCTGTGTCGTGGGTGCCATGGACACACAAAGACGAGTACACAAACACCCAGACCCTGAACAGAAATCTAAACTCATCATTCAGATGCCTGTCTGGCCGGGAATCGAACCGGGACCCACTGCGCGTTAGACCAGTATGGTAACCGCTCGGCCACGCAGGTCGTCAAAAAAATCGGTCAAATGCGAGTCGGACTCGCGCACGAAGGGTTCCGCACCATTGTCTATAATATTGAGCAAAAAACACGTTTATTGTATGGGGACCCACCTTAATATATATATATATATATATATTTCTAATTTTTAGTATTTGTTGTTATAGTGGCAACGAAAATACATTATTTGTGAAAATTTCTAGCTATCACGGTTTATGAGATACAGCCTGGAGACAGACTGACGGACAGACAGCGGAGACTTAGTAATAGGGTCCCGTTTTACCCTTTGTGTACGGAACCCTAAGAACTAATTATCACATAAAAACATCCTATTTTAGTAGTCTCAAAACTACATGAGATTTTTTTTTATATTCTAAAAGAACAAATAATGCTTAAATTATTGCTTAATAATAAACCTATCACGAGCTTGCTTCCCTATAGTTGTCTAAAAAATTCGCTTCCTTAGCGATAAAGCCTTTAGCATAATCTTTATTTACTTTATTTCTTTCTACATTTCTTGTTTGTAAGATGAAGAGTATTTGTATTGCACACATAAGTGAAACACTTTGATGTAGGAAAACAAATTGAGCAAAGGAATTACAATTTATCAGTAAACAATAGTTCTGTAACCTTATTTCGGCTGTTTACTACTTAACGTGAGGGTTTCAGTGCCCTAGAAATGTCTTCATTATGAATCTATGTTTTTATCGTCAGTTTTAGTGATGTATATATATCTTTATTGTAAACGCACCAACCAATTTTTTGTCTGATTTTTTGTACAAGATTAAATTAGCAAATGAGTATGCTGTCTACGATATGATAAGTGGTTACCACCACCACCACCACCACCTGAGAACAAAGATGCTACGCTTCGGATAAGGATGTCTCCCATACCACATCTAACAATCCAGAACAAAGCAGCAAGGGATACTGTAGGTTACTCATAAGGTAGAAACTCGATGTTGTGTTGGTGGTGTTTTCGGAGTCTAACCACTCAACTCAACAGAGTTAAACAAAATTTACCAGGTGGTAGAACCAGTGTATTTCAACTGGGGAAGTACCACCGCTACACCTATTTCTAGCGTGAAGCCGTTCTTGCGTTTCGATGGAACGGTGTGGTTGCCGGCTCACTTATTTATAAGGCGACATAAGTCCTCGGGAGTTGTAACGCATCTGTGATCAACTTCAGATAGAATCTCTGTTCTATATGAAACTGCTTATGGTCATGGTCGGTAATAACCACTTAACATCAGGTGGACTACATGCTCGTTAGCTACTTCAGTCTGAAAAAAAAATGAATATATTTAGATGAGAATATAATCTTAGGTCTTTCTAGGTCCTCCACAGGAAGGCATGTAGAACGCCTCAATCGAATAAATCCATCGTCACGGGACCGAAAGAAAAACTTTTGTCGCAGTGACAGTTCAATTTTGGTGCCCTAAGGAACAATCTTGGAGTGCAAAAGTTAAATAAATTTTTTCCCCTTTGGCTCAAGTTAAATGTCGTCAAAACTTTTCACTTCACGGCCGTATATCGCATCTTTATAGCACTGTTATAACGGGTTTATTGATGATATGTGTTTTATTTTATTTCGAATCACTAACATAGTGGTCAAAACTCGTAGTGGTGGTACAAAACTCGTAGTTCCTAACGTGAAAAATTATTTTGGTAAGAGAGAAAGGCGTTGGTTAACACCGGTAATCATAAATGAATTTCCTCGTGACCCTTTTAAAAATATAACAACTATTAAACAGTATAAAAAAATTTGAATAAAATACTATTTATATATGTGTCTCTAGTAATATTATAGTAGGGTTGGATTACTTTAAATTTTAAATTCCAGCATAAAATGACCCTTATTAAACTAAACAAAATATATCGTACAGGTGAACCATATTTTAAATGTTGAATAAATAAACGAAAAAAAAAATTGTGTTAACCGCAGGGAACGGACGGTTAGGGTAAACAGTATAAATATTTCTTTTATTAACCTATTCACATATCGGTTAACCGAAACTATCTGTTAAGTAAATATTTCGGTTAACAAAATCCATAGATATTTAAGTTTATGTTGCCGCCATTTTATCGTGTAACAAAAATAATTTTATTAACCAAATCGTTTCGGTTTATACTAATCTTAAACAGATTAACCTTAAGAGATTCCAGATAAACTCGAATAAAGCAATACCGATACGATTGAGTGTGCAGTATTTCGGTTAACCGTTTCAATTAGTAACAGAAATAGAGGTTAACGGTTAATATTTATGAATAGGTTTTCCGATCACTACAGAAAGGAATACGTTTCGTTTCATAGAGTTTTAAATCTAAACAATTCTGAAGGAATTTCACTTCAAACTACATACATACTATTAGACACTCATTACTCTGTGATTACATTCTTATATCATAAAAAGGAATCCTAGAAAAATAATCCTAGCGTAGACGAGAAAACATATCTTCAAAGAATCAAATATTCAAACTGGAAGTCCTTTTGTTTTTTTTTTTTGTGACGAAAGAGGACGTGGCCAAAAGTAATTTTAGAAGGTGGCAAAGGCCTAGTTTTTATTTTTATTACAAAAAACGTCATGACCTGTTACTGCGTGACTTATTCTTCAATATATTTAGGATACCCTAAATGTAAAAAAAGGTAAAATTCCTACGTGGAACTTGATTTGAGAATCCAGGCAGCCATACAAGTGCCAACCCGCGTGGCGGAGCGAACACCATACCGGTCTGACACGCAGTGGGTTCCGGGTTCGATCCCCGGCCAAGCAGAAATGTGAATGATGAGTTTAGATTTCTGTTCTGGGTCTGAGTGTTTGTGTATTTGTCGCTATGAGTTTAGAAAGCGTTTATGTTTATGTGCCAAATTTCAGCGAAATCTAACTATCATTCTTTGAGTGAAAGAGTAACAAACTCACATACATGCTCATGTATTTTCAATATTAGTAAAATACAAATATTCTAAGACATGATTAGAACTTCAAACATGGTATAGTGAAATGTCAGTAGGTTATCACATCTCGTCATTCATGTACTAGATAATCATAACTCATTTACCAAGATTACGCTTAATTACTCGACAACTTTATAACATCCAGTTGTATGAATGGCCGGCCATTGAGTTTGTGTGCGCCAGAGTAAAAAGACAACAGGTAAATTTTGAAAATTTAAATAAAATAAACGTAAAAGATTAAGTTTATAGTCACTTTAATTAGTTTTTGTTTTAGTTTGTTTAATTTTTATCAACGCAGATAAGAAATAAACATTAATATATTGCGAAATAAATAAACATAATCAAAATATTTGTAGATGATTTTCCTATTGTTACATTTTGTTATTATTTTTTATCGTCTTTATTTTTGTAACATTTAAGTTATATTTAAAAAGGTATATAATTATCGTCTGACATTTTTGTTTTATTTTGTTTGTCTGTTTGTTCAGTAGACCTCGTCATTTCATACTTCGTAATGTGCACTCGTATTTAAGAGTACTTGGGAGTTCAATTAAAATGTTGAATAAAAATGCATTGATTTTTATTGATGTTATTGCAATTTTCAACCGACTTTGAAAAGGAGGAGGTTATACGTTCGACTGTACGTATTTTTTTTATGTATGTTCACCGATTTCTCCGCCGTTTCTGGACCGATTTTCAAAATTCTTTTTTTCCATACTTAAATTGTCGTGCATACCTACTGATGGATTCGCGTGCAAAATGAGAGAGCGAGATGTGATGTGATGAAATATTTTTAAGTGTGTGTGAAAATTTTATAGCTATTATAAAATTTATGACCAATTTATATTAAATTATACTAAAAGTAACCCATACCAGTTGTTTTTATTATAAATAATTAGTATTCGATTCAAATTTATTTATTTATTTATTTATTTAAATAAATAAACAAATTTATAATAGCTATAAACAACTTTATAAACAATTCTTGAATTATATCAAGTAAACTTTGAATAAGTTTGGAACCGGTCTCATTCAGTTTACATGTTTTTATAACCCTATTTTTGAATAACAATAATAAATAAGTCTGCTAAGGTCGAGTCGGACTCGCAGGCGAAGGGTTCCGTAGCATTATCAAAAAAAAAATGAGTTGTAGTTCCATGTTATGGGAAGCCGCCCCTAAATTTAATATATTTTTTTACTTTTGTATACAATTCGGAAAGCGGTTTACAGAATACACTTACTTACCATGTTTCAACTCTTTAGTTTTAATAGTTTCCGAATAAAATGGCTGTGACATACGGACAGACGGACAGACCGTTTCGATTTTTGCCATTTGGCTACAGAACCCTAATCAACTTTGACAGATGACAGATGATGACAGTTAGTTTGGACAGAATTAGATAGTCTACTAGACGGACAACCAAATATAAATTAGCTACTATTACTTGTATATGTCATTTTACTGTAATTTTTTTAAAAGTAATAAAAATATTAATTTAATAATAATAAATATTTTAATCATATACGAGTTTATTACACTGACGAGAGACAAATATAAATGAAATGAATAATGTACTTATGTTAATAATATGAAGAGAAATTACATTGAATAAATTTCATATAATGTTGAGAGATTTTTATCACTCCTTACAAATATTATAAGTACCGTTAGTTATTATTATAAAATTACCATTATATCTTTTCTTTAGAACACCGAACGAAGGAAGTGGTTGAATCGAGACGAATACTAAAATCCAGAAGTGAGTTGTAAAAGGTCCCAGAGAGATAAATGTAAATTATTAAAATGTCTATTGATTTCAAAATCAATGGAAAAACATATAAAGGTATGTGTGAACTAATTAAATATATTATAACGTAACAACCATCATAATATGAGCGTGGCTGTAAGAAATATTACAGAAAAAATGTTATTGTGGACACTATTGTGGTACACTGGATTGTTTTACATCACTGGTTGGTTTTCTTCAAATCAGACTATAAAGTTTATGTTATTTCCGTAAGCTAGGTTGCTAGCGAAATATAGGACATACCAGAGTAAAACAAAAAATGTGATATTTCCGCCATATCACTTGTGAGTTTGAACATTAAAGGAAAAGGTGTTCAGTTTCCCTATTATTAAAAGATCTGTAAAGCCAATTGACACTCGCTTGATTGACAGTCAGTACAATAACAGTATGATATATACAGATAATAACATATCATTACAGTTATCAGATTTTCAGGTTTGATCATGTTTATATAATTACTTTTTTTATTACCTTGATGCACTAACAAGCTTCCAGGCATTCTGAGAATAAGGCACTACGTTGGCGCAAGGACATCTGTTGCAATCTTTATGTAGAACATGTTCCTTATTAAGCCAGATAAAGATATATTGCCACTTTTAAGAACCACGGTGGTCGTGCCATGTGACGTAAGTCTGTCGGAATTCATACCCTACCAGCCAAATTCAAATTTTCTTCTCACTAGAAATATGTGGCAAGAGACTTCCCTGTCAAACCATACTGGTTTTGTATATATATTACAATTTCTCTAGAAATCATCGTTAATGTAATTACAGTGGACGGTACATTCGGACCGGATGTATCGCTGAACGAATTCATAAGAACCGTAGCTGATCTTCGTGGAACTAAAGCGATGTGTCATGAAGGAGGCTGTGGGGCTTGTGTTGTCGCCGTTAAGGCACCACAGCCTCCGACCAATGAAGTGAAGACCATAGCCGTTAACTCTGTAAGTTGTTGAACCCGGTTGTTGAGTTGAACCCGGAACTACTAATCTTTCTGTAGGCATAATGCAAATGGTAATATAATTAGTATATAACTAAGAGTTTTAGTAATACGTCTGAATTCAGGCTTTAAAACAGATCTTGAGCCAGACTGTACTGTATAATCAACGCGAAGTCTATTCGATAATTATAATGGATTCATTATTTATTGAAATTATTTTAAATGTCATGATTTAAGATTAAGGGGTCACTTGTACTTGTGATACTGGTTGAGGAGTTAGTGATGACTCTAAATAAACCATTTAAACCAAACTTCAAGTACAGCAATAGTCAAATCCGAGGACAAAATTTTCCTTATGATAAAATTGAAACACGTCCTGAAATTACACCATTTATGCGGAACATTTTATAACCAAAATGGTTTCAATCTTTGAAAACCAACTTAATTTCAGTGTCTCGTGTCAGTGTTATCTTGTGATGGATGGGAAGTGATAACTATAGAGGTCATAGGAAACAGAACAATTGGATACCATGAAATCCAGAGTAGACTAGCAAAGTTCAACGGGACCCAGTGTGGGTATTGCACCCCTGGATGGATCATGAATATGTATTGGTAAGCGTATAAAAATACAATTTAAATTCAAATTCAAAATCTTTATTGCTCACGCTTATTTTAATATATTTTGCATAATTTTGTAGGATAATTATATTGTTCATTTAATAGTTTTATCAAGTTTAGATAATTTAAAAGTTACATCTATCTTATTATACACATCGCTGCTATGCATGAATAACAGCACAATTCATAATAAATTTCATGTTAAAAATTCAGTTTATGCCTTTTATATTATTTAATTTTAGAACTAGATTTATTTAGAATAAGAATTGTAAACTTGCCGCTGTAACACCTCTATTAATTGCTTTTTAAGTTTTATAATTTTAACTTCATTCAGTAAAAAGATAAATAGCAATTACATTGTTCGTTTTTCCTGGCTCTTCTGAAAAATAGCGTTTTTTTGTTAAGTTATTCTTCATGTAAAGCGACATGTCAATCTGTGTTTGCATATGGTTCATTTAAAATTTGATTCATTTACAAAATTTATATCAGAGCGTTAATAATGCAATCAGCCACAACCTTGTTTTATCAATAAAATTATTTTCATGGTGGTTTTTTACATATTTACAGTCTCTACGAATCAAAGAATAAGGAACTGTCATCAGCAGAGATAGAAAATTCCTTTGCTAGCAATATTTGTCGTTGTACAGGATACCGATCCATAGCAGACGCTTTCAAAAGTTTAGCCAAGGACGCTAATCCTAATATTTTAAATAAGCTAACTGATTTAGAAGATTTAGGCGTATTTAAGCCTTGTGGAGTCAAATGTAATAAGAAATGTCCACATAAAAATATAAAAGACAATGACCGTGAAAATAGTGATAATAATGTAAATACAAGTGAAGAAAGTTGGTGTATTATAGCTAATCCTAAGACGAAAATGTTAGTTGTTGAAAATGAAAATTACAAGTGGTATAAAGTTTATACATTAGATGATGTTTTTAAAGCTATGTCTAATGGGAATTATCGATTAGTTGCCGGAAATACTGGTCAAGGTAAGTTCAGTTTTTCAATTATTTAAAAAATCTTGGCTTATACACTTAAGAAGTTATTTTGGCTATTTTTTGACGAGCCGCGTGGCGGTGAGATTAACATACCGGTGTAACATACAGTGGGTTCCAGGTACGATCCCCGATTAGACAAGTACCTGAATGGAATTATATTATGGTTGTTAGTGTAAATACACCTCTTTGTTTGTTTTTTCATGGCACGGGAAAAATCCTAGTGTTCAATTTAAAAAAATGAATGATAATGAGTCTTTTATTACTCAATATTATTTTTTAAATTAAAAACTTAGAACATGTAAATGTATTGTTTTTGAGAAATTGGTATAAGTACTAGCAAGCTTAGTATATATGTCAATGACGATAGTTTCTTAGATAGACGACGATTCCTCTATCATCAACGATCTGCTTAGCAAAAAATAATGAAGGAAGTAATAAAATTCTTTGTAATGTTATCTCAAAGCTTCATTTATTTTTATTATCTGATTTATCTTTGTCTGTGTATAAATAACATGAAGAGCAATGTATAGTGTACATTGCTATTCATATTGTTACTTATTCAGTATAATTTATTTTAGGAGTCTACCACATAACACAGTATCCAACGAATATCATTGACATAAACAATGTTAATGAAATCAAAGGTTTTCAAATGGATGTTAATCTGATTCTTGGCGCTGGAATGCCATTAACAGAAATGATGGATATATTCTTGAGGCTCTCGCAAGAAAACGAAGATTTTTCTTATCTAAAAGAGTTATACAATCACATGGATCTAGTAGCACACATTCCTGTACGAAATGTAAGTTAATAGAGCAATTTATATTTATGAACCTCTAATGAAGTTTGTACTTAATTTTCTCTGCCTTTTTGTAAGTGCTGAAATACAGTTGTATATATACATCAAGTTGTAACTCCCAAAATGGAAGATGAAATGACTCTAGCGAAATAGATGGTAAACATGCGATTTTTAATCTTCTTTTAGTGTAATTTATTTGTAGATTTTTCTCGATATCTTCTGTTTTACTTTCGTAGAATACGTAATAGATTAATATTGGATTTCTCATTACATGTTAACTGGCTATGCTATTCAATGATTATTGACAAAAATCCTCATTAGGGAAGGCATATATGAAGCAAGTGATCTAAGGTTGATGGATTAATGTGATTATATATAATTTTGTGAGTAAACCGTCTATAAGAATATTTGAAACGTGCATTGCCAACAAAACATGTTTTATTACTGTCCCATAAAATTAAGTACAGGCACGACACCGTAACTCATTACACCACGACGTCATTATGACTAGGATTATCTTTTCCAAAACGTTTAGATATTTAATAGAGTTCATTTGTAATAGCAATTCTGTCTTATATTATTATTACTAATTAACTAGTTTATTAAAATTTTGATGTTATTTTCAAATATTTGGGGCGTTTATTATATTAAGTAATTTTGCTAAAAAAAATTGTTTTTAATTGTTAGATTATGATGGTACTACCGTCATTTCTTTACTTTTAAGCCACAGCCACCACTTAGTCCTCAAGGGTAGCAACCCCAATAGGGATAGGACCCCAATTTTATAACACCGCCCAAGTGTATGTTGGACTCGATCAATAAAAATTGGCAAAAAAACACCTGTCTTGTATGGTGATGTTGTTATAGCAATATATCATCTGTGAAAATTTCAAACTGTCTAGCTATCACGGTTCATGAGATAGCCTGGTGACAGACAGACAGACTGATTCACGGTCAGCGGTACCTTAGTAATAGAGTTTTGTTTTTACACTTTAAGAATTGAACCCTTATAACCAATCCATTATATAACATTTCTATAATTAATTTGAAATATAAATGTAAGAAGAACATTAAAAAATACGTGTAAAAAATCTTGTTTAAGAGTAGGTAACTATAGTTTAGAGGGATTATGTAGTAAGAATCTTGTTTAAGAGTACCTATAGTTAAAGGAACTTTTTGCTTTGTAATCATTCATTTGTACATTTTATATTTATTAATTTTCAGTTAGGAACAATTGGCGGCAACTTGTTTTTGAAACATACGAATAACGAGTTCCAATCAGACATTTTCCTGTTATTAGAAGTCATTGGTGGTATGATTACGATCGGTGGGTACAATTTGCTGGATTTATATACGAAATTGACGTTATTACTTTAATACGCATAATGCAAATGTCGGCTTTTTGTTAATGATTATAATTTGGATATGCAAACCTATTTGTGCTACAAATTGCATGATGGTTTCAATAAAATATTCCGAAAAATCCTTGGCTTTTCGATGCAATTTATCTTATCTATATATATAAAAGGCAATTCCGACTCACTGACTTATATATCAATGCACAGCCGAAACTACTATACTTAGAACCCTAACATTTGGTACAAGGGTCCTTTTCATGGTGTAAGTGAGCGTTACGAAAGAATTTTAAGAAATTCAACCCCTAAGGGGTTTAAATAGAGGTTAAAAGTAAGTATGAATGTTCGCCAACTCTATGAAACTTAGTATCTGGCTTTATGGGTACAAATAATGAATGCAATCAGATACCCCAATTTTTTAATGCCCAACGAAGTGACTGTGCCCACTTCGTTCTGCTAGTCTTAAATAACATGGAAGTAGTAAACGAGCAACCAGTCCATCAGATCGCCACTGTCGCATATGAACATCTATTATCTACCCCTCATAAGATCAAAATCTTACCTTAGGTAGGCCACAGATGCTAATCATCTAATGAAAAAGTTTCTTGCAGCTTCATAATGTAATTCGTTTTAGAATGGATATATATATGTATGTGTGTTGAAGAATTTAAGTGATTCATTTATAAGTTGTAATAGGACTAGCCAAAAGAATTGTCATACACTAAATATTTTTTGAATGAATGAAAGAATGAATATATTTATTTGCAAAAAATGTGGTTAAAAAGATGTCATTTTTAATCATAGTTCACAATTTACCATATTAATGGTGAGCAAAATTTTATAAATAAGACCTAAACACGGCCCAAAATTACCAAAAGATCTTTTTTATTGCCATCAAATTCAAAGCCTACCTTCCATTGATTATGCCCTTCTAAATTACACCTCTGGCACTTACTTTCATATCGAGCAACCACCGTATCCTCTAATTTAAATCAAATCACCTACTGTACCACTAAAGTTATGAATTTATTACAGCTGAAGGAGTCAACAATCGTAAAACTATAAATCTTACGGAGTTCTTAGAAACAGATATGGCTGGAAAAGTGATCATTAACGCTATGCTTCCTCCGTTATCAAAATGTTGTACCGTAAAAACATTTAAGGTAAATATTTAATCATATGCAAATAAATCAATAAGGATCCCAAATCAATTAATTTATTGATGAACAATGTGTACTAATCACCGGTCTGCCTTGGATTCTATCCATTCTATTGACCAGGATGCTATTCCCGACTAGACATCGCAGTAGTGGTGTCGTGATTTGGGCTTAATTTGGGCTATAAATTATTAAGCATTATTTTGCAGAAAAAAATAAACTAACATCAAATAATTTAAATGTTTAATGGCAAACCGAGCGACACAGTTTAGGAGCATCGTAGAAATCTTATTCCTTAGATCTTTATCAGATGGTAATCCCAGAAACTAAAATCCACTATTTCATTAACAACCTCAAATTTGCAAGGCAGCTTTCGAAAGCTTTCAACATCAAACTTTCAAATTATATTATTAATATAAGGGATGTATTAACTGATTTTTAAACTTTAAAACCATATTGAATTTGGATTTAAACGTTAATTTAAAACGTTATTTAATTTAAATACGTGATACGTTTTCTGTAAAACGACTAAATTGAAGTAGGATTCCATTCAATTCCAAGGTTCCTTTCAAACCACAGGATTTAACGACTCAGTAACTTTTAATAGTATGTTAAATACATCTACGAACTTTAACACAGCTTTAATTTGAATAAATATGTAAGCCTACAAAATTGGAGGTATACGTATTAGTACAACTTACCTAGAAGAATTACTTAAATATTTATAAAATATATTATAATTACAGATAATGCCACGATCACAAAACGCACATGCAATTGTAAATGCTGGATTTATGATGAAGTTCCATCACAGTTCACCTTTGCTAGGGAATATGACTATAGTGTATGGTGGTATATCACCAAAATTCGTCCATGCTACCAAAACTGAACGTGTTATGGTAGGAAAAGATCCGTATACGGAAGAATCTTTACATTTAGCTTTATCAACTTTATCTGAAGAACTACAACCCAAAGAAGCTTCTCCAGAGCCATCGGCTGAATACCGTAAGATGCTAGCAATTGCTCTTTACTATAAGGTAAGGTTAATCATAAATGTTTCTCTATAATAACCTGAGTATAAGGAACTTTAAACAAACAATTTTTACTTCAGGCTATTTTACATACATGTCCGAATGATAAAATCGATCCAAAATTTCGATCTGGTGGGGACGTAATAAAGAGAGAAACGTCAAAAGGTATTCAAATATTTGATACAGATGAATCCTTGTGGCCTCTTAATCAGCCAATACCGAAAATAGAAGCGCTAGTGCAATGTGGAGGCGAAGCAACATTTGCAAATGATTTGCCAAAGCAAGCTAATGAAGTTTTTGCTGCTTTTATAACGGCAGACGCAAAACCTGGAAGTATTATAAGTGAAGTTGATGCAACTGATGCTCTTGTAAGTTATTACAAATATTTTATTTATTATTGCTTGTTTTTTATTTTTAAATATTACCGAATAAATACATTCACAATTTTTAATCCACTTTAAATTGCTAATTCAATTGTCTTTTTAGAAAATTTCTGGAGTTACAGCATATTATACTGCTAAAGATATTCCTGGGAAAAATACTTTTACACCAACAGGTGTTGCCTTCATGTCAGCCGAAGAAGATATTCTATGCACCGGCGTTGTAAAATATTTTGGACAACCGGTGGGAATCATAGTGGCGGACAGAGAAAAAACTGCGAATAAAGCAGCTAAATTGGTAAAAATAAAGTATTCATCCATAAATAGTGGAAACCCACTCATGACAATAGATGATGTGTTAAAGTCACCAGAAAAAGCTAAAAGAGTGGTAAATGATCGAACATTGGAACCAGCAGAAATTGGCAATGACGTAAAGAGAGTTATAAAAGGAAACTTCAATATAGGATCCCAATATCATTATTATATGGAGCCTCAAACGTGTGTTGTAACGCCTACGGAAAACGGGATTGACGTTTACTCCGCAACACAATGGTTGGATTTGACTAATATCGCTGTAGCAAAGTGTTTAAACATCCCCCTGAGCAGGTTTGTAGTATTCAAAAGCATTTATTTATTAATATAAAAATATGATAATTTAGACGCTAAAAGAATGCATTTTTGACAGATTGATTCAGATTAGTAGTATTAATTAGTATTATAACTTACGTGGAGCTTACAATAAAATCGTCAAATATCATTTATAAGCCGTACAAATATACTCCATTTGTAAATGGAAATTAAAATGAAAAAAATACTATTTCTCAAAATAAAATAATTAATATTTCGCAATTAAATTTATTAATCGAAAATGTATATATCGTTATATGAGCTTACTGTGGCTATTTTAAGCCAATACTCTAACATTACAGTGTAAATGTAATAGTGCGAAGAGTAGGCGGCGGATACGGCGGCAAGATTTCTCGATCTGTCCAGATAGCGTGCTCGGCTGCCCTAGTTTCACATTTGCAAGGGAAAACTTGCAGGTTTATACTACCTATAGAAACCAATATGAAGATTGTCGGAAAGCGTATACCTACAAACTGCGATTTTGAAGTAAGAATTGGTATATTTTTTTATTATTTAATTATATTATAGTTGGCTAAATAAAGAACCCATGATTCGCTATTGGACATAAAAATAGTCACCATCTTTAAATAGTGCAAAATATCAAAATCAAAAAACTAAAAAAAAAGAAACCGAATTCTATGCCACAAAAAGCAAAAAAAAAATTAAATATATGTTGGTTTATCTTCTGTTCCACGTTAAATCTGACGATTTCACTTTTCTCTACATATTTTTCAAATAGGTCGGTGTCAACGATATAGGTGAAATCCAATACCTTAAGAATGTCTTCTATCAAGATTGCGGTATCTCTTTCAATGAGACCGTTTCACCTATCACTGTTGAACATGTTAAGAATTGCTACAATTCGAAGAGATGGAAAGTCGAAGCTAACAGTGTGATCACTGATACGCCGTCTAATACATGGTGTCGAGCTCCTGGTAACGATTTTTCAACTAATTTATCTCGTGATTAATGATTAATATATATTAGAGTATTTGGAATCATCGAGAACCGTTATTTATATTTTAGCTTCCACTGAAGGAGTAGCAATGATAGAATATATAATGGAACGTATTGCTCAAGCTACTGGTAAGGATCCTACAGAAGTAAGACTTACTAATATGGTAAAAGATAACAATCCTTTACCAGATATGATAGACCAGTTCAAAGTAAACACAAAGTATGATGAAAGATTGGAAACAATTAAAGAATTTAACGCCCAAAACAGATGGAGAAAACGAGGCCTGAAATTGATGCCATTAACATACGATATTAACTATTTTGGAAACTTTAATTCTATAGTTTCAATATATCATGGCGACGGAACGGTTGCTATCATTCATGGAGGTATAGAAATGGGACAAGGTTTGAATACAAAAGTAGCCCAAGTATGTGCTTATACGCTTAAAATTCCTTTAGATAAAGTAAATGTTAAACCAAGCACAAGTTTCACATCACCGAATACAATGACTACGGGAGGCAGTATAGGAAGTGAGTGTGTGTCATTCGCTATTTTGAAAGCTTGTCAAACCTTATTGACGAGGCTAGAACCATATAAAAATGGTACCTCCTCGTGGGAGGAACTCGTTAAAAAAGCGTATCTAGCTGGAGTGGACCTACAAGCAACGTATATGTATTCCAGCGTCTCAAATGAATTACAAACTTATAAAATCTATGCAGTCTGTATAATTGAAGTCGAAGTGGACATTTTAACGGGAAACCATGACGTAAGAAGACTAGATTTGCTCGAAGATGTTGGTAGGAGCTTAAGTCCAGAGATAGATGTTGGACAGGTATATTTACTCGTAATATTTTATTAAACACTACAATCATAAAGATGAAAGGTAATTTTCATAAACGATCAAAGAAAATAAAGAAAGTCATAGTAACCGAATATTTATTAGAACTAATTGATGTCGAAGTTATTTAAAAAAATAGCAATCGGTTTTAATTTCTTCTTAAGACTAAATTTTTCTTTCACTTTACAGATAGAGGGTGCTCTAGTAATGGGCCTCGGATATTGGACCTCAGAGAAGCTCGTCTACGACAATTCGACAGGAGAACTACTTACGTACCGCACTTGGACTTACAAGCCGCCGGGCATTAAGGACATACCAGCTGACATGAGGATATACTTTCGCAGAAATAGCAAGAACGAAGCTGGAGTTCTCAATTCTAAAGGTATGATGATTACTTAAGAACGGCAAACTGTGACTTTTAATAAACACATTGTGACCAAATATTTCTACTCATAATAACAGTTATACGCAACGATTTTTGATTTAAATGGTGTGGTATCAACTTATCTGTGACTGATCAGGTAGGATTTTATCATAGATATATCTGAGTAGATACAAATTTCCACGAACGGTAAAATTAATTTACTATCAAGTTGACTGCATGTTTGCTGCTGCCTCGTTTGCTACTTCTGTCAAGTAAAAGAAAAAGTAATAGCATCGCAGAAAGACCAAATAAAAATTAAACAAGCAATTTTAGCGACTTCTGTACCACAAAAAAAAACATAGTTTAAATAAATAGATTTAGCTTAATAGGTACATAGTCCTAAAGTTGGCGCTCAACAAAATATATATTACTAGATCACGACGTGGAAACTGTGCTCAATATGAACGCCTTTAGAATATAGTACGGAAATAATATTTTTTTGTCTTCGGTTAAAAATAGTTTTAATCTTAAATTTGTTGCTAAATTAACATAAGAAACATCTTTACCCCATACGTTATTCTCACACATTACATTACACGTGTTTTCCTGTTAGCATAAAAATATGACCATCATCATTATTTACCGATTTACTCCATAATAATATATAAATGTACAAGATAACTGTTTGAGCATTTTTCCTTTTGATTATCTTTTCTATACATACAAATAACGGAATAATTAGACAAATGATTGGCATAAGTCTGTGGATTGCAATCTTCTATTTTTCTATCAGGCTTAAGCAGCAAGTCATGCAGTTGATGGCAAGTGGTTAATACCGCCAATGGACATCTGTAAGCAACTTCAAATAGGTCAGGGATTCTATTTGAAGTCGATCACAGATGCGTTGCTACCCCCGAGGACTAAGATGGTCGCATCATATATAAGTGAGCCGGCAACCATACCCTTCCAACGAAACACAAGAACTGCTTCACGCTAGAAGTAGGTGTGGAGGGGTTACTTCCCCGGTCGAACTACACTGGTTCTACTACCTGATAAACCTCCTATTACCTACATTAGATTATGGAAGAACCCTTTGTAGTTCGCACCACAGCCAAACTTAAAATGAACGCTTTGTACACTCATAGCCCCACACTACAATTTTCTCCTGCGGGTACCATCACCATACAAAGACGAATACATAAACACCTAGACCCAGTACAGAATCACTCAGCATTCAGATATCTGTCTGGGCAGGGATCGAACTCGGAACCCAGTGCGTTTCAGATCGGTATGGCGACACCTCCGCTGCGCAAGTCGACGTATTTATTCCTGCCTTATATGTATTTTTAACCAACTTTAAAAAGGTTCTCAATTCGTCTGTATTTTTTACACTTCTATATCAGGCGATCATCTTAGTCTCTCTATATAAAATTGTTGCCATTCATGTGCGGTAGTTATAACTTACTATCTAGATGTTTTATTGCTCGTTTTGCTACTTCAGTTTTATAATAAAAAATACTAAAATAAAAAATAAAAACACTACTTAGACTAAAAAAAGAAAAGGGCTACACATATTATAGAAAATATACTATTACTACGTTTGTCAACGCGTGCAGCACCTCATAATATTTTATTCCTTCTATTTTAATATGTTTTCATTATCGTAGCATTTCATTTTCTCTTTTTAGTTTAAGCAGTCGGATTTTTTGTTGCAGTTAAGTCCGTCACATCAAGTTTATTAAATTAACAAGTGTTTGCTGTGTTGAGATTTTATAGTAAATAATAATTGTGACTCAGAATTACAATACTGTAGATGCAATTAGTTTTTGAACTACAAAACAGCTTCTAACTCCTAGTTGATAGCTTTTCGATGTGACTGCGACTTTATGCTTTCTTGAAAATACCGTATTATGGCAGATTTTATAAGCATTTGCCCACGAGCAAATGTAATTCTTACATCTTACATTAAATCTTCAGCTTTACAAATAGCTATTTTCCAATCAGTTGATAAAAGTAATCGTACTACAAAAACCTGTGTGGGTAGATACATGTCAGACGTGGGTTCAAATTTGGTTGAAGATGAATTAGAAGAAAAATGTGGAATAGGAATAAAGGGAAAATGAGGTATTGAAGACGAGCTTGTATTTTAGTATAATTAAAATAAAATTACACGCAAAATGGCAATTTTTAAAGTATATATATGCCTTTAATATTTTTTTCATAAAAATATTGAATAATTTCTAACCTTTCGACCATGATATATGCTACTATTAGGATTACAACATGCTACGGTCAGCAAATTCTGACAAATTTCGCTACAAGTTGCAGCAAATTTCATACAAATACATTTGTTTGTAACTACCAACGTACAACGTTCAAGCTAAGTTTTCAGCGCCCTCGTGTTAATGCATGGTGTCGTCTACATTACCCCATTACATAGCCATGATAACTAATGACTTTGTAGGATTGACAAGAAATGCTTCTCCCTCACCAGCCTTACTTCAGCCTTCAAAGAAAAACTAGAAAGGTTACCTACATACAGTTATTAGGCAAAAATAAGTATAGTAACAGGAACTTCAAAGTTTGATTCCAAGGATTTTACCTCCTTAGAGATACATACAAGATACTTAAATTGGTTCTATCAATTGTTTCAGCAACCGGCGAGCCAGCATTCTGCTTGACCACTAGTGTGATCCACGCTCTTCGGGCAGCTGTAAACTCGGCTCGATTGGATGCCGGATACCAAGAAGATTGGTTAGATATAGGTAAAGTTATGTTATTCATTCCAACTTATTTCTTTTGGGAAATAATTTAAAAAACTCTTGTTAAAAACAATAATAGTTGTACACATAACCAGGTAGAACCAGTGTAGTTAGACCGGGGGGAGGGGGGGGGGGGTGTACCACCGCCACATTTCTAGCGTTTTGGTAGGAGGGTGTGGTTGCCGGCTCACTTGTATTTAAGGCAAACATCCTTGTGCTCGGCTTCTCGGGAGATCACGCATCTGTGATCGACTTCAGATAGAACGCCTGTACTTTATGAAGTTCCTTATAGATGTCCATGGGTAGCAGTGACCACTTACCATCAGGTGGTCAGCATGCTCGGTTGCTACTTTAGTCTGATAAAAAACCGTACAAAAAGTGACAATTTATTTGTTATAATTAAAAAAGCAAAGGAGGTTTCAGTCCACCGGGTGATCACTGCCACCAATGCACATCTGTGATCACAATGGACATCTATGATCCCAATCAGAGGCGATGCCACTCCTGATGGCCAAATGATCGTCTGATATGTAATGTTGATAATGATATTTACTAAGAGAGCGCCGGAGAGGACAAACTAGCTGGAGGTAGGCAATTTACAGCGAAACATGAGATGGTTTGGCTTCTCCTACTTCTGAAATTTTACCGTGTGACGGATGGATTTTGGTATTCGTGTAAAGATTTGGTGAGGAAGGGGTCTTAAACACACAGTCCTCCCTTGTATCTGGTTTTACAAGTGATGTAATTGATGAGATTGAAAGATAAGATTGACGTAATTGAAAGAAGTACATGTATATGTATAAGTAATATATAAGAGATAATGAGGGAAATCGATAGTGGCATAGTGCATCACAGAATTTCTTATTAAAAAGTTTATTTCATGGAAGTAACACGATTTACGAAATATTTTTAATAGGAAATATTTTTTATAATCGCTGGCATGATCTGTATCACAATTTTCCAAAATTAAAAAAAATATGTTGTGTGATAAATAAAGTAGCTTGTGTTCGCTGTACTGAGAGTAACAATATATTTAGCGATATCATCTCATCTCAGAAGTTAAAAGCAAAGTTTAAGCAAACAAATTTTCATGGAAAGGCTTTTGTAATTCTTGCCTAAAATTTTCGCCACAATTCTTCATCCATGGATGAAAAGCTTAAAACTTATTTTACAAATGTTGGAAAGCATGAATTTATTTTTCGCCAATTAACTGTGACTCAAGAGGGGTTTTATAAAAAAAAAACTTTTAAATTTCGTTAATATCATTTGACTTTAATTGAATTTATCTTTATCTTTTATTAATTTGCACTTTTGTTTTCTCACATAACCAAAATTTCGTCGACTTACAATTGATTTTCTCGAAATTTATTTAACTAGCATTGTTTTAATTACACTACGCGTAAATTTTGGCTGTTAATATTAATTAATACTTTTGATAATGTTACAAATTGCTATTAACTTTATGTAAATTACGACACATTGAATATAATTAAAGTTGTTTCGTCGAAGCGTAACTGATCTACTAAGTAATATTACGCCAGGCGCTATTATTATTGGATAGCATATTATTATATAATATCATTTGATCTAAAAAGTTCGTATCATATAAAAAATAAAACTTTATTTTATTATTCAAAATGACGCATTCGAAGACAAGTTTCGGCAAGTTTCGGTTACCTCTTTATCGGCCTTAAATTTCTTTCCTGCGAGCAGTCTCTTGAGGTCTAAGACCAGAAAAGTCTCTAGAAGCCAGATATGAAAATATGGTGGATGAGAAAGCAATTTAAAGCCCAATTCACGTAGTTTAGCCATCGTTTTCATTGCTTTGTAATGCTGTGAAATGTCTTGATGAAATATCACTTTAACGCCACGAAACATTCATTTGGCTGTGCACGCATCAGCGTTAAACGTTAAAAATCAATGAACAAGTATGTGCCTGATTTTATGAGGCCATGAAATTTAAAAAAGCGAATTTAACAAAAATTCGCTCAACACGACGCTTGCAGCGCCAAGTGAATATTTCGTGCCGCTAACGAGTTGAATTTGTTTCAGAAAATCCATGCACAACTGAGAACATCTTCATGGCAGTGGGTCACAAGGTGGAGCATTTCAAGTTAAAATGAATGTTGTTGTTGTTACTGTTTTGTTTGAATAAAGTTATGTATACATATAAATAAAATTGAAGTGTCTGTTTGTAATATCAAAATAACATTTTTTTACCAAATGCATATAAATATAT
>DWNE01001953.1:0-20178 GCA_018249875.1 Cecropterus toxeus | reverse complement strand
TGAGAGAGTTTTAGGCCATAGTCCACCGCGCTGGCCAAGTGCGAATTGGTAGACTTCACACACCTTTGAGAACTCTTATTTTTTAGAAAACTCCCAGATGTGCACGTTTACTCACGATGTTTTCAGCAGTAATAATTTATTTCTAATACGCAAATTATTTTAGAAAAATCAGTAGTGCGTGCCTGGGATTTGAAACTCGGACCTTCGGTTAAGAGGCCAAATGTCAACCATTAGGCTCTCACTGCTCGAAAGGTATTACTTACATTTATTTTACCATATGATTAGGCGTTGGGCATGCTCACTCCTTATCAATAAAAAAAATATAGATTTTTCTCGGGTATTAAGGGATTAAATTCTGAACACTTTTCTGCAATAAGTCCCTCATTTTACCTGCCACTGAATATTCAATTTTGGTGCTTTCATAATTGATTAATTATTCCATCAAAATCAATTCGTGGCATTATGCTAATATCACTAGCACGGTAAATGATAGACCCTGACCTGTTAAGCTTAATAACTGGTACTGAATTAGTTAAATAAACTAACCAATAATTAGGCCTAATACGAGTTGTTGCGTTGATGTAACTAATTATATACGAGTATGTATGTATATAAAAACAATGGTAAATTCGGTCTAATAATTATCTAGTTGGAATATTATAGTATTATAGTTATTTGTTAAAAGTTTCCTGGTAGTTTCGGGATTTGAATATGGTATCCGCTGCCTATCGTAAGACGCGTTTAAAAGTGGGCATTCAGGGTTGCGGGCGACAACAGTAAGACCTCGAAACGTCCAGCCAGGCGACCCCGGGAAGAAGGGCGGTATGTGTGATCGGATACCGTCATACAGACCAGACGGTGCGGTGAGTCCAGACGCTTATCTTGTTGGAGCCCGATAGGGCAACGTGCTCTGAGGACTCTAGTTGCGTTCCGTTAGTGATCCTGGAGTCATCTTTACACTACGAAGGAAGACCACCAGGGGATTTTAGTGTGGTAAAATCCCGCTTAACCCAGCGTTGCTCCTGTAAACCGAGTGTGTAAAAGGGACTGTTTATACTAGAATATGGTGGAACTTAACACTGCTGTTTGAAGTAGTAGTAGGTGTGACGAAAGTGGTACCGTGGTCATTAGATTATTTATTTATCAGTTCGCTGTATCAGTTATGTAATTAGGAAAGTATAGTTTTTATTTGTTACTCTATACTTAGTGGTAGGGATTTTTACACCAGAATGTCCTTAAATTACTGTTTAAAGGCAGTATTAGGTATGGTGGCGGTGATCCTTTATTCGTCGGATCATTTTTAAAAACTAACACGGTACTATTGAAAGAAATTTATCTTCTGGCCGCACTAAACGCAAGTAAACTTTGAAAATGAATTACAATCCACACAAGGGATGTAGCGCCGTGCACATCTTAAATTCGTTATAATATCAATTATACTTTAAAGAAGTAATTACATTTTATATTCAAAAAAAGTTTATTAAAATAAGCATTTTAGTGGCACCTTGTTAACTATGAAATTAAAAAAATTACAAAAAATACCTTCGAAATTATGTTACTTTATTTCAAAAAGACGAGGAAATGCAATCGTTATTTCAATTTATCGTGCATAAAAGAAAATTCTTAAAAAAATGCCAAAA
Source organism: Cecropterus toxeus (assembly GCA_018249875.1). Classification (NCBI taxonomy): domain Eukaryota; kingdom Metazoa; phylum Arthropoda; class Insecta; order Lepidoptera; family Hesperiidae; genus Cecropterus; species Cecropterus toxeus. The sequence goes on along the minus strand of DWNE01001953.1, from coordinate 18,538 downwards.
TAGACCGAGTATTTTGCTCGAAATAAATCTTGCACCGATAACCTATCTCAGCCGAATCCCGGTTGAATTTTGTAAAATTTTTGGCCAGTTTTGTGAATTTTAGGCAGAACTAGACGCGTCACCTGGTATAAACTGGAACTGAATTAAACACCGCGTGGCGTGTAGCGCCTGGGAGTGAAATATCCCCGTGATATCAACAACACTTTGGCACTATTCCAGAACTTTTTGCAGGAGTTTCGATACTGGCTCATTGATTTATAAATGAAATATAAGTAACGAGTACATTAATACTTACTTATGTACTTTACTTACTTCTAGGTTAGATGAAAGATACAAAATAAATACAAAATGAAGCACACAACCAAAATAAAAATCCTAAATTTGGACATTGTAACAGGTGATTAAAACTGGAATTGTACGTGTCAAATATGGTCAATACTGCATGAATCATCCTCGTAATATTAAATTAAAATACCAAAATTGTGGTCCTTTTTTGTTTGGTCCATCTTCATAGTTTTGTAAACGCGCCACCATAAACACGTGCTGTGAGGTTCGTTTATATCTACAGATATTGAGCGTACATCTATATTTTATCAGATCGAAGTAGCAACCGAGCATGCAGTCCACCTGATGGTAAGTGGTTACTACTGCCCATGGACATGTGTAAGCTACTTCATATAAGGGTCCCATCTGAAGTCGATCGCAGGTGCGTTGCTACTCCTGAGGACTAAGAGGGTCGCCTCATATACAAGTGAGCCGGCAACCACAATATCCCAAGGAAAGGCAAGAACTGCTTCATGCTAGAAGTAGCTGTGACGGTGGTCGAACTACATTGGTTCTACCACATTTTAACTTTTTATTTACGTTATCCTAAATAATAACAAAGAGCGGTCTTCGCGTCTATACTATTTACCAGTCTACGAGAATCTATATCCATTTTACCCGTTAACTCTGATGAACGTAAATCGAAAAGGGTTATTTAAAGCCCCGTTTATTTCCCATACTTTGTTGTCGACTTTGATTGACTAAATTGTGACGAGATTAACGAGAATTTACTCCAAAACCATATAAATGTCAATCACATATAAATCTATCCTCATTTAGTGCAGTATCCTATTAAGCTTTATTTTAGTGCGCGCCACACGCGACCAACTTAGGTCAGAGAAAATGTTGGTTTACATAGTTATATTTGGAATTGAAGTAGGAAACGACCACGCAGTCCAGTTTATACATGATTCATATCAGTGTCTATTTCTCATATACTTTCCTTGGACTCATATACAAGTTGCGAAGTAAAATTGTTGCCGATTCAGAGAGGGGTACAGCGCTTCTTGCGCCGATCTTTCTACTTTCAAATCACAACGATTTTGCATAAGTTTCACTGCAAAAACGAAATATGAACGATAAATGAGAAATCATATTTTGAGTTGAGAAATTAAATTAAATTTGGATTGCATTTTTCTTACACAATTTTCAATGTGTGACAACACAAGGACGCACCGTCATTTGTATTTTCCGCAACCATAAAAACAAGCTACAACACAGCATCAATGGACGCTACCTGACAAACAAATTAAAATGACGAATGCGATTTTCTCACACGATTCCAGCTTTATTGATTTCTAAGCGCACCGTCATGTGACTTTTCCGCAACCATAAAAACTAACTGCAACAAGAAAAAAGGCATCGATTGACGCAACAGCGCGCCTCACTAATCCTGACACGCTCAACGGAGTCACGGGAGCTTTTCACTCGCGAAGTTTACTCTTTTGTTTGACAATTCGGCATGCGGAGGCTTTGAACGGCTAATTGCCGCTGGCGCGCCGCCAACTAATTCCACGCGGCAATCCACTAAGACTGCACACCGTTATTTACACGTACGTCTGATTGTAGAAAATTGTTAGTTGAAAGAGCGGTTCTTCGTATGAAATAACTATTAAGAATTTTAGATATAATAAAACAAATAACTCAACACCTTAAGAACGATTAATTTGCCTTTTGTTTAAGTTTAACTTTTTTAAGCTGCTTTTTTTTTGGTTCTGTAATGATTTATGTATTTAACGCTTTATATGAGTCTTCCTATAATAGTGACAGTTCCTATAATATTTGCCAGGTGGCAGGACCAATGTAGTTCGACCAGCGAAGTACCAGCGCCACATCTATTTCTCGCGTGAAGCAGTTCTTGCGTTTCGGTGGAGGGTTGTGGTTGCCGGCTCACTTTTATATAAGGCGACCATCTCAGTCATCGGGAGTAGCAACGCATCTGTCATCAATCTATGTGCGGCAGTCACCACTTACCACTCGCCGACCTGCATGCTCGTTTGCTACTTAAACCTGATAAAAAAAATTAAAAACACATAAAAATCCATGGACGATCGGTTAAACAGCATAACACATAGTGATGTCATATTTATGTATATATCCATTCCTATGTAATATTTGAACAGAAATTGGACTACTGTATAAACATCAACATTTCAGTAAAGTAAATAACGGGATTGTTTACTAATATTTTTTACATAAACATTAGATCTCTATCGACTGGTCTAGATTGAGGCCTGTTAATTTTACGGTTCGAATAATGATGGTATTTTTTTGCTCCAAACATAAGTTATTCCCGTGGGTTCCGCTTTGGACGCGTTCATAGCTGTAACGAGTATTCTATGAGTTAATGAGGTCGTAAAACTAATAAACTAATAACAAAAAAAATGTACAATTTCATGAGAGCAGCTGACTTATTTTCCTTTTTAGATAATTTATTGTGTCGTATCTTACGAAGCTATATAAAATATTTAAATGTATATACTTAAAATTTTCACCTCTTTAAGCGCTGACCGTTTATTTTGTAGATCAACAATTAAAATGTGGGTATAAAGCGTAAAGCTTTAAGCGCTTAACCCAAAAGCCGTGTGAGAAGTTGCTTAACTCATGCTAAGTGTTGCGGCTTATTAAGGTTCCTAAGCCGCTGAATCCAGGGAACTTGGGGCGGACTTCGCTACGCTTTGAGAATGGATATTATAGCCCTGTTTTAAATAACAATGGCCGGCCGGAAGAGCCGTATATTCTTTTTAACCGACTTCAAAATGTTCGTTGTTTGTGAATTATATTGCAAAGAGTTATTGATTGCAAAGTTATATTGATATAAAATCGAGATCGAAAAGGATGCTAATGTGGCGACTTCCCTCAGATCTCCCGCCAGGCTAGGTGATCATGCCTGGGGAGCGGCCGTGCTCCGACAGTCTTTGTTCGGAACTTTCATATATGCGCGTTCGGAACTTTCATATATGCGCGTTGAGTAGCGGGAGGTCGCCACATCACCCCCTGCTCCGACCGGAGGTCGATATAATCCGCAGTTGTGAAATCTTCGCGTACAAGCACCTTCTTAGTCGCCCTCTGTCTGCGGTGAGTCGAGATGTGAGGGCGAAGCGAGGCCTTGGGATACCCTCTGTCCACGGTGAGTCGGGATGTGAGGGTGGAGCGAAGCGAGGAGGCGAGCAATGGCTGCTCAAGCCTGATCCATGAAGTAGCGGAGATTAGCTGAATCAGGTACAGGAAGCGTTATAATGATGCGCTGCGATGCACCTGATTAACTGTTGCTGTGAGGCTGCAGTCCATCCAGGGAGTGAAGTTGCCACCATCGAGGAGTTCAGAAGGGACGTATTCTCGTCCGGGGTCACCACTTTGGCAAAGGGAGATCTCCCGCCATAAAGTGTTGATAAATTGTTGTTCAATTTATACAACATTTCGTTTTAAAGTGAAATATTTTTTAATTAAAACCCCTCTGAATTGTGTAATATTTATGGCTACTTTTATTTTATGACACTTTTCAATTTAGACACACAAATCTTTATCAGTAAGTCACATAAAAATCAGTAAAATATCAGTGACAAAGTAACGATTTGAAAATTAGCTTTTAATACTTGAGGTTTTGGAATTGGAATCTTTTCGAATCTCGTCGAATCTTCGAGTTATGTATATGTATATTAGATATCAATCATCATTTGCTTTATCGCTTAAGATAAATATCACTAGGGACGTATATACCTTCTCAGGTATGAAAGTTTTGTAAAAAGAGGTATTCTTTATAATAGTTAAGTAGCGAACGAGCATACAGTTCAACTGATAAGTGGACGACCCGCGTGGCGGAGCGGACACCATAGCAGTCTGACACGCTGTGGGTACCGGGTTCGATTCCCGGCCAGACAGACAGTGTCAAGTCTACTAATCTACGAATTTAGCCTGTATGGTGAACTACCTTAACCTAATCTAACCCATTTCACTTCGTGAGTGGAAGCCTATCCAGGTGGTAGATTGTAGTTCGGGCCCGGGAGGTACCACCGCCACACCTATTTCCAGCGTGAAGCAGTTCTTGCGTTTCGTGGGAAGGGTGTGGTTGCTGGCTCACATTTGTTTAAGGCGACCCTCTCAGTCCTCGAGAGGAGCAACACATCTGTGTGATCCAGTTCCATTAAAACTCTTGTTCTATATGAAATTGCTAACAAATGTTCATGATCACTTACCTTCAGGAGGGCTGCATGCTCGTTTGCTACTTAAATCAGATGGAAAAAAGGCTAATTCTTAGTGCGACAGAAATTAATTCATCCATTTTTTCATAATTTGTCCATATGTGTTTTAAAAGGTTATAAAGAACAAAGTAAGTTAAAAACAATTCTGAGAGCATACAAAGTCTCAGATGCGTCACTAACAACTGTTTGTCGACTGGAAATTTCCAATGGGGCCTTTGGCGCAGAAGTCAATATTGGAACACGCTAATTGGTTCACTAAGCTCAAATTAATGTATCTAACAGAATAACAGTATAGAACAGGTCAAATAAATTTATAATTCTTAAACGGCAAACGGGTTTGATTGTCCAACTGATCGTAAGATCTAAATGTGGATGCCGCTTTAGAAATCCACCATCTTAGACGTTAAGAGTAGCAATGTATTTCAGACCGGCTTCAGACAGAATAGCAGCACCCTTGTTCTATTTGAGTATGTTATAGATATTTATGCGCATTATAGATGTCCATGCGCGACAATGAAGACTTACAATCATACTTACAAAATATAGTTTTAGCAGCCACGCAAATTTCTAATCAATCCCAGATATAATACCTATGATGATGCTGGCTACAGATACGTTGCTAGGACTAGGGTCTAGGATGACTTGTCTCGTATACGTGGAATAAACCGTGAAGCCCTTAGAAACTTAAAGACTTTACATAAGATTTAAAGAGTATGTTAAGAGTTTACTTACTCTTTAAAGCAAGGTCACAGCAGCGGTTATCTCCTTAATCTTTATATAGGTGAGGTAGTTGCGCCCTAAGAGAAGAACCATGGTCAAAGGTTCTACCACATTAAAGTTACAGAAATTTAGCAGATTCCTTTTTTTTTGTTGAAAAGAATACTTATTTTTAACACTCCTAAAGTATTCGCAATATTTTCAAGAATTTTGTATGTGGATTCATTATTCCGAACACGACTTTGATATTCAGTTTCTCAAAACCGTTAAGTGTCATTAATCTGATCCGAATTGGCGCTCTTATGAAAAGTTGTGGATTTAAAAGTTGTCGCTTAAAACACACGGATTTGGGATTCTAAAGCTGAATAAGCTAATATACACTTAAGTATCGCTTTGAAAGACTGCTACGAATATAGATGAGCTACACACACATCGAAAGTTTGTGGTTGATGTATTGGATTGAGGTGGAAATAAAAGCATGAGCGTAAGCGTAAACGTATACGTAAACGTAAACGCAAATGTAAACATAAATGCAAACATAAAATCATATTATGTAAGTTGTAAACCTATGAGCACTATACGATAATAAATATCTATGCACCGTGAAAAAGATAAAAATATAAGTAACACAAATGTAACTAAAGTTAACTCGTTGCTGAATGCTGAATCGTTGCTGAATAATGTTTTGAAATAATTTACGGTTACATCCAAATTGTGTTTTATAATTTCATGTGTTCAGATGATAGGAAAAAATTAGAAACGTACCTAATCAAAATAAATGTGTAAAAATAACAAATGGGTTGTAATTTTTATACCCAAATATAAAAATAGTAAAAATAAATTAATAAACAACATCGTGCCAGTAAAAGGTATTTAATTTAGTATTCCGAGTATAAAATATAAATTTAAATAATCTACGTACAGATAATGGAAGAGTTGATTAATGTTTTGTTTTGAAAATAAAGCAATTACTGAATTCACGGAATCCCTGTGCATTGTAATTGTTATTTCATTAACGTCCATGAAGATTTTATGCATAAAACAAATTAAAATGAAAATTAATGTTAAATTACGGAATAAAATGAATAGGAGTAAAATGATTTATTATTACATCGACCTATTAAATTCCAATCCAATCCACACGGCATCAATTTGTCTATTTCCTTCAGTAGCTAAACTAAAACTTTTTACGCCTTAAATTGTCTGTCTTACTATACTGAACTTATGAATTTCATGCTTTCTTTTTTCTATAAAATTAAGGTAGCAAATGAGCATACAGCACCTTACGGTGAGTGGTCACTGCCGCCCATGTACATTATAGATGCTTATTAAGATTTTTCAGAACATTTAGGTACGTGTTTGAGTACAGTTAAGGAGAAACGAAAAAGTTCATTTAAAATTGTCATCATATAACTTAATCCTAGATGTCCAATATATAAATATTGGGCATCTAGGATTAACTTATATGTCCATATGCCAAGTCTTAGAGGATATGGTGGAGCATAAGCTGAGTTATCCCAAATTATTTAAAAATATAAAGGGGTGTGATGGTGCTTTCCACCCCATAACTCGATGAATTAATCGTCAGACTAAATCCATGTCCAGAACGAAAGTTTGTAATAATGAAATATTCTATCATATGAAAGAAAGGAAAATAATCAATAATAATAATAATAATACTAATCGATCAAGAAGCGACCGAATTACTTAAGGTTATATGTAGTTATTTTTTCCGATTAAAAAGAAATAAAAATAAGCTGGACGCATAGATAACCATTTGAGAAGCTGTTGAAAAACCATCAATAAGCAATATAATGGGACAATTGATAAGTTGCGCTCATACAAAGCATCGTAGTAATAAGAAATTAGAAAAAAAGAAGCGTTAAATAAAATAAAATATAAAGAAGTACCCCGTACGAACACAGTAAAAAGTACGTTAGACTTAAAAATGTTTATTCTTTATTCTCAGAAAAATTGTATACCGTTACGGTACAAATTAATTTACGTTAACGTAAGTTTATGATTTCAGGGAATTTTAATTTGAGCTTAATTGACTTATGGCTATTCACTGGAATATGGAGGCATACATTACTTTTACAGTAATTATGATGCTAGCCCTGAGGTCTAACTTAGATGTCTTGAAAATGTAAGTCCTCACAAAATTACTTCAAATCCTGGATACAGCAGTGATAAGTAATGTTTATTTTTCGAAAACAACAGGTATGACGATTGTGCCTCCGGTGACGAATTTTGATTAGTTCTACCACTTTGAAGTTAAAGAATAAAATGTATAGATCCTTTTCCTTGATTTAATCGGCGTTATTATGAGGACATGCGAATTTAAAAGTAAGAGTAAGCGTATACGCAACATAACGCGAAGCGTGAAGTAATGTAAAGTAAGGTGAAGTAACTTGAAGTAACAGGAAGTAACGTAAAGTAGCGTAAAATGACGTGAAGTAACGTAAAGTTACGTCTGCATTAGTAGACGTAGATGGAGACGTAAAACTAATACGTTACAGAAACATGTATTAACCGTAAACGTAAACAGAAAAAGTAAACGGGAATGGACAAGAAATTGATACTTAAACGTTAACTTAAACGGAAACCGAAACGGAATCAGATGCAAAAACGGAACCCTAAACGTTACAGTAAACGTACAAGTGAACGTTAACGTAGATGTAACCGTAAACACAAATATCAACATAAATTCAAATATAAAATCATATAAATGAGGTAAATCATCTTAGAAAATTGCAAACCTGTTTACAGCCTGCGTAAATCCATTTGCAGCGATAAACCATAATATTTTTGTATAAACCATAAAAAGCTTAAAATTAAATAATGTTAGTTGAATTAACCAATCGTTCCTGATTAATATATTTAAATATTTTAAATCCAACTAGAAATAATGCTATTGCTTTCAATGTCCTTACGAATGGAAAATTATACATCTAGTAATGCTGTAGCCAGCCATCAACTTTTGTTTTCTTTTTTTACTACTACAAATTTTTGGAACGGATATTTACTTCTTGTTACATGTTTGTATACTGAAATAGCAACTTCATGTAGAGAACATTCCAAAACTAAATGCTTTGAATAGTTTACAACGAGCAAAGCATACACATATTTTGAAACCGAGACTCTTTACTAAAATATGTTTATTTTACTTCTGAGTCCCGGTTATCCCGGTTTTTTACCAAACATTTAGCAAATTTACAGCTGCACTTACTCAACTTTCCGCTTTACTGGCTCGCGCGTTTGACGTAGGAGTGCCAATTATAGATTATAGTAGTTATCCTTATTAAGAACGAGAATATTTTTTAATAAAAGGTTTTTAAATTTTTAACACTTTTAAACCCCGACTTTCGAAGGATACTAAATCATTAACTGACATGATTTTCAATGTAAATTATTAAAACAAAATATGTTTGTAACATTTGATGAATTACAGTGGTTAAAAATATTTTACTTTAAATACGGTCACCATCATACGTTTAAATTTAATGATACTTATCTAAATTAAAAAATATAACTTCAGTAAGCTGATCGCTTTACTAAAGTATATTTATTTTGTACTCGAATCCCGGTTATTCGGTTTTTCAACTAAAATTCAGCAAAATTTACGGCTGCACTTTGACGCACAATAACTCAACTTGTCGCTTCACTGACTTGCCCGTTTGACGTGCGAGTGGCAGTCATGGTATGCTTAATTTAAAGGAAAATCTGGCTCAGTTACGGTTTATCATTTGTATTTGTTACACTGAAATTAAAACCCCAGAGGATATAGCGGGGGCTTTAAATTTAGGTATTTCTTTAATTGAAGCTTACTAATACGATTATGTAAACAATTTAAACCTTCGAACCACTAAGACAAACTGAGAACGTACGTGCAAATCTGTTTTCAAATTTTCTTAAACTAATTAATATTTACCTAATGAGGATGCTTTAAACGCTTATTTAAAATATTTAGTTTTCTAAGTTGTAGGCAGATATAAAAATATATTAAGGAGATAAAAAGTAATAATGATCGAAAAATGTTAAGCATACGAAATAATATTAGGCTTACAAACGTAACTTTTTATTAAATCAGAAACAAAATTAACGAATAAGCAAACGTCAGGAAATAATAAGGATGAGCGGGCATCAGCAAAAGTTTTAATGAGGATTTATGTGCGGATGTAGAAAGGGAAATGAAATACGTAAAGATAAGGGATGAATTAGCATCGCTGCTTACAATGTAGATACTCATTATGATTTGTCAAGAACAGTTAGGTAATCGTTTAAGTATAGTGAGGTACGAGAAGCGAGTAAATGACAAGATATTGGTGTGAATTTACCTATTGAAGTAACTCGTAGTGCTATGCTTAATTTGTTTGCCTGAACCACGAAAAAAATAATAACTTGTAGTTAGAAAAAAGGAAAATGAAAAGATGGATATATTATAACTGATAATTGAATCCATAATTATTTTAGTGTTTTCGTATGCAACACTTTAATGAGTTTTTTTTTAATTTGGTACATATTTTATTGTTGCAACTGTATGCACAAATCACGTTAAAGTAAAAACGTAAAATACGTCATATGAAAGACAATGTAGAACTGATATTATCTTGCCATAAAATGTAGTTAATTGAAATTGGATTCAGTCTAAATCACACACTTCTTATTGTTTAAAGTTATGTACTTAGTATATTTCGTTTTTAGTGCAGAAAAATCATGAATTCTTTAGTCTACTAGTTACTGTTGCAGGTCTAAACCGTTTCCATACTTAGGAAGGCGCGATTATAGTGTACTGTAATGACTAATATATATCTTTAGAATACACTACCATTAAAATTGTAGCTAAAGTTACTTGATAAGATCGGAATATGTATAAATCTAGAGGAAGATGGAGACATAAGCCAGTGATAATTCGCTTGGCCTCAACAACCTGCAATCTCGACAATCAGAATTTACTTAATTAGAAGAGGTGAAGAGCGGAATAAACGAAAAAACCCAGGCTGATGCGAAGAAAGAACAAGAATATCATAATTTTATTGTACTCGCTTTTTTATAGTGCTTTTGAGGATTTTCTGAAATTATTAAAATGCTGAATGAGTAAGAAGACAGTATCTTTCATTCTTATTGTTAATGTGGTGCAACAATAGAAGAGTAACATACAATTGAATCTGATATGAGCCTGTAAATGTGGTATAGCTCTTTTGTAATTTTGCCTAATAACAGTAGTATTTAACTTTTTACACTCTTCAGAGCACAGCACAGAACACAGAGTAGAACACAGCAGTGCATAACTACTATGTTCTGCTCTGTTATGTTTAAACGAGGTGTTCTAATTTAGTTTTCAAGGGTACCAACATATTTGTGGCTATTCCCAGGGAAGACTATGATTTTCATAATCCGGAGTTGATTACAGATGACCGTAACCGGCAGTGGTCACTTGCCATCAGGTGGACTTCATGATAAAGAACGTTTTCTACACTCATAGCCCCACACTAAGATTTTCTCCTGTGTCGTAGGTACCATGGATACACAAAGACGAATACACAAACACCCAGGTCGAAAGAATCTAAACTCATCATTTAGATTTCTGGGTGGCCGGGGATCGAACCCGGAACCCACTGCGTGTCAGACCAGTATGGTGACTGCTCCGCTACGTCGTTATATTATAAAACTTTAAATCTTAAGGTTCTATTAGAATTCTACGATATATTATTTACTTTTTGCAGGTAGCAAAAAATTACAATACTAAGGTTAGTGCTCACTCAACTCGTGGCCTGTCATGACTATTTGCACAATTTAAAAATGAACAGCAAGGGAAAGAACATTAAGTACTACACTAAGTACTACTTCAAAAAGGATACAAAATAAGAGTTTTTAATAAATCTGCACTCTAACCCAACCCCCTAACGTTCACAACTAATCTCCAATAAAATTTTAACTTATTTTGGATTAATTATCCTTATGTGTAATACATAATATAGCCTATAATAATAATTTCTTCTTTATAATCGTGTAATACTGCTAGGAACAGTTGCCAGAACCATCTAACAAATAACTACGTTACAAACCAAAATCTAGACACATAGGCTTAGATCAAGTAATTGAAAAGATTACGCTTGTAGCTGATTAAGTAAATGGTAATCGAACGTGACTCGTCAAACCTAATGAAACAAAGGCCTACATTCAGATTGGCCACAAATGGGACAGCTTGTTGTACATGTCGTAACTCGGAACGAACGAGGTCTCGGTCGTAATGAGCACTGTTGTTATCGCTTCCTCATTATTGTTGAGTATCTGAGTTACCGTAATTTGACCATATCGATATAAATGTAAGTGCAAAGTGGCTTAATGCCAATGTATAACTTTCTTTAATGGCATATTGCATTAAAAATGTTGTACGTGTTTTATACTATGGGATTGAATTATCATGTATAAAGTTCATGTTTTTAATAGGTATAATAACTTCTTAAATCTATTGTTTTTTTTGTATTAATCCAATTGTCAGTTTTAAATTATAGCTCAGTATCTTGAGCAAGATACCAGATCACGTAGATTTTTTACAGAATGAAAATTTCCTTAGTAGCCTTCATCACACTTGTAGTCAAGTAAACGATAACAGAACGTTCGTCGTCAACCCTAATGAGATAAAGGCCTCCATTTAGATTGGCCACAAAATGCGACACAGCTTGTTATACATGTCGTAACTCGGAACGAACGAGGTCTCGGTCATAATGAGAACTGTTGTCATCGCTCTCTCATTGTTGTTGAGTAACTGAGTTACAGTCAATTGACAACATCGATATAAATTAAAGTACAAAGTGGGTTGTAGTGATTAATTACTTTATTTACCGTTCTTTAGATTATTATTCATTGAATTAAGAATAGAATACGAGTTAAAACCATGGTCAACTAAAAGAAAATTATGTTATATGATGTTCGTGTTATTAAAATGTAAAATAACCTAATATTTTGATTTAATAAAGTAGTGGCTAAAATGTATGTAACTAAATATACCTAGTACGTAATGAAAATATTTTGGATATCCTACAAAATGAGACACAACTTGTCGTAGATATTGTTATGAAACGAATGGGGTCTCGGTCGTAATGAGAACTGTTATTATCGCTCCCTCATTATTGTTGAGTAACTGAGTTACCGGAATTTAATCTCAACGAATTACCATAATTATACGAAACGGCGAATAACGCATTAACGTTGTTTAGTTAAATTTTTGACTCGAAAACGGTTTATTAGTACTAGGTTCTCTTGTTTTTTATAGAGTAAATTTATTTCATTCAACTTAATAACTACTTTAAAATCGACACGTTTATTTGGTATGAAGTTGAAACGTTAAAATAAGTGAAAAAATACATACTCACTAAACCAAAATTTTACTCGGCTTGTTGTAGACGTTGTTGTTTCTATGTTTAGAACAAACGCGCATATGTCTCGTTATCGTAATGAGAACGTGTCGTTATCGCTCTCCGAATTGTAATCACGGCGTCAGAATCAGACCGTAAGGATTGAACAAAATACCAGCTTATTAAGTGCCCGTAGGCTTTAGATTTTTGTATTGAATTCCTACGAAATGTTTTCTGCGACAATATAGCGAATGATGTAGATGAACTAGTAACATTGCTAAGAACACATACCACAAAAATACATTTACCAGGTGGTAGAACCAGTGTAGCTCGACTGGGGAGGTATCACCGCCGCACCTATTTCTAGCATGAAGCAGCACTTGAGTTTTGGTAGAAGGGTGCCGGCTGATTTGCATTTGAGGGGAACATCCTAGTCCTCGGGAATAGCTACGCATCTGTGATCGACTTCAGATAGAAGACCTACTCTGTATGAAGTTGCTTACGGATATCCCTGGGCGGCAGTGACCACTTACCATCAGGTGAACTGCATACTCGTTTGTTACCTTAATCTGATAAAAAAATACATACAAAGAAATATACATAATTATGCTCGAAAGACATTACACTCCTTCTGACCAAGTCGGGTAAATATACCCCTGTACGAGTATAATGTATGTATTTTTAGTTTTGTCGTCCACCCATTATTTCCACAGCAGTCCCACTAGTAGATACTAGTGTCCTTTCAGGCTAAACATTTTTAAGGTTTCCTAACGATATTTACTTTCACCATCAAGTAGTAGAAATTAATTTTTAATACGCACATTATTGTTGAAAAAATATTTTAAATATATAAGTTTCATTAATTGTTTATGATAAGACACATCTAAAACAAGAACATATTTCACTAATAAACGTGCAATTCTTTACAGATTTGGGAATATTAATGATTATTAATGTGTATATGCACACGTAAAAATAAATTAATGATAACAATAAACCAAACAATATTGTTCAGGAAACGCAAATATGGAAGCAATTTTCAGCGAACGCTCTGAAGTACAATAAAGCAATAGAGTAAAACAAAGCTACAAAATTAAAGCAGACTATTACACGCCATCACATTAAACAAATGTGCGTAGAGGTAACATTCTCGTAATAAGAACATGCAGTTATCGTTCCCATTCGCCCCTCGTACCGCTTGTGAAACCGCGCGACAATTTGTGATTAGGGCACCAATGATGCTCCCTGTGGGATGCCGTGCCACTTTAAACGAACAACTAGTAATGACAATACGGTGATTTGTTTAATTTGTAGCTAGTGCCATGAAATTTGTGACAAGCCGGCCAGTATGGTCGCCGTCTAAGGTTAACATTTAAAGATAAAAAGTGTGTGTCTGCAATTCACATGAATTGCACTTTAAAAAGTAGCGAGCGAAAGACTGAAATGGATATAAAGTATCTAGATTACTAAGAAAATTATGAGCTTTATTATTTATTACCAAGGTCAACACTATATCTCGCCGAAGCATTTTCATCGAGTTACATATCAAAACCATTATATAGAAATTTCAATTCAAATATTTAATAACTCTTCATTCTAGTTTAGATTATGCTCTATAAAGTGAAAAAATAAACGTAAATAATACAATAAAAATATATGTCGCCAAAGTTTATAGACAGAAAACTAAAATTCACGTCGCATCTTCAATTCTGTTTAATCCCGTTCCCTAAATGAACAGACAAATTTATATAATACGGCATTCCCGTATTATTGTAATGCAGGAACGAGAACTTTGAGGCAAGCGGCAAAAACAGCAGCTGAGAGCCGTAAAAATAAGCGGCGATTCCCACTGCAGTCCGCCCATCCTTTTTAGTTCATCAAAAATGCAAAACTTCATGAAAATGTATGCAGTTCGGTGGTGTGACGTCGCATTTCAACGTCGCCGGAAAAATTTGTGAGGTCGTTTGCGATGCAGATGAAGCGGAATGTTTTATTTCTATTGGGGATAGTTTTTAATTCCTTTTATCTACATAAAGTATGTCTTAAAGAGCTTGTTTTCACGCGTGTGTATTTTTAACTGTATGCTTCAAATGATTGTTTTCAGTTTAAGTTCGATTAACCCATTTTAATTCCAAACGCAATGTATCTATACATAAGTTATATATATATATGTGCTTAACTTAGTAATGAATTGGTGAAATAAGAAGCATTTCAGGTTTGGAAATTGTCGACATTTTATTATAACACAATTCCTACTCATGACTTGCCTATATATTAAATATCAGAACTGACTCTAGTAACATTTTATAATATTAGAAATGTATAAGTAATGTTTCTTTATAATTTTACTAAAATTAAAAAAAAAAAACTTTAGACAACGTAGCATGTACTCGTAACTTCTAAGCACATTGTGACTTTCTTTCCCTACACGAGGCACCAAATATATGACTAGATCCCAGTGAAGGAAAACACATCCGTTAAAGTTAAAAACTTGATTGCGGACTCGTCACGGATTATAAATTTCAAGAAACCACTGCGTTAAAACTGTTTGCTACTTCTGCAAAATTTATGGAAAAAATGTTGAAGGAACTTGCTTCACCACTGGAGAGAATGGAGGCTTTAATTTTTAATGAACCAGAGCATTACTTCGTTCCGACTAGTTTCTACTAGTTTAATTAGTTATATCTTCCTGCTTTCTTGGTGATCATCATATTTTATAAATCAATCAATCCATGTTTAAATATGGATTAACTATCTGTTTAAATTACATCCAAACAAGTAGAATGTGTATATTTATTATTGTTCCATAAAATAAGATAGTTTAGACCATAGTCCGCCGCGCTCGCCAAGTGCAAAATGGAAGCCTTCACAGCATTTAGAAATTTCCTTTTTATTGAGAAATCTGAGGCATGTAGAAACCCCATTGCTTTCCATCGTAAAGCGGTGATAACTATTTTCTAATATGATGCACATTATTTTAGAAAAAAATGTGGTCCCTGAATTTCATATGTCGGACCCTTGATTGGGACAAGGAGTTTCAACTAGGCTCATATACATACAAACAAATAAAAACGAAAATTTTAAAAATCACCGGGGATTAAAGGACCCAGAGGGATCCAGGTGGTAGAGATTTATCTAATATTATTAATCAATAATTAAAAATATTGTATCAACCGTCTATCGTTTCATCATCAACAGTAGAACAAGTTAACAGAAGTTTGTATACAAAAACAGAAGTTAGCTCCCTATTGTTGACCACATTGTTCTTTATTGCTTTTTTGCACTTCGTCGTCTTTTTACCACTGAAAGCTACCGGTTTAGTGTTTCGTTATTCAGTTTAAAATTGGACACTCTTGTTATATTTTCAGTTACGTGTTTCTCATGATTATATAAATCATATTTGTTGTCAATTTTAGTCAATATAAATGAAGAATCAGAGATATCCTTGAGAAATTCAGTATAAATCTTTGTAAAGATATGTTTGAGAAAAACATATCACTGTTATGCAAACAAAAACGGGGTTTTTGTTTATGTTCTTTTAATTTTAAATTATGGTTATGTATTCAAGCATAAATAGTCAATTAACGATGAAAAACAGGGCGATGAAGATTTGCATGGAATAAATTTCACACTCGTACAAGTTCATATGTGACTTCAGCTGACGTATGGGCACATATTTGTATTAAAAAACAACCGAAACACGAGGTCCGAAAATGCTTTTCCGAAAAATCCGGAATACCGTCTGCTACCCTTCGTTACAATTTTTGTAATCAAAAATGCAAATCCGCCAGTCAAAATTATACTGATTTGCAAGTCCGTTTCTCGTCGACTAAATACAGTTTTTATTGTTTCGTAGACGTTTTCGCAAATTCGAACAGTTATTAATGATTCTCTTCGTTATTTCGTATTCGAATTTTTGCAGGCTGCTTGAAAATGGCTTACTTCGAAATTGTTATTAGTTCTGAAATAAGTGGCCGGGGCTCTTTTAAAAAGTGTATGACAAAATACAATATAATACGAATTGTTCTACCCTTGCCAAAATGATTTTTTAGAAGATACGTAAATTAGAATTTACCAATAATAGAAATATAATGATCCAAGTCTGAAAAAAATATGTTACTGGTGGTGTTTGACAAGAGATAAAAATTATGAAATATTTTTAAATAGCTAGAAATACATTCGAATTATTTAGCATCACATATTCACTAAGTCAATTACAACACTATCGCTTAATACATGATATATGACTTGTATAATAATTAAACAACTCTATATCAGTTTATAAAGGATCAAAACGAGTAAAAAGCATAGATGCCAAAGTTAGAAGAAGCTTGGCACCTCGCTATCAGATTTAACGCCATTGTCAACACGATAACACCGAAAGCTGATATCAATTTGGTAACAGGAAAAACCCAGATAAAGGGGACTCAAACAATTTGGGGTGTCTTTCCGAAAGCGATAAATTATGGAGCGTTTAGCTCGCGAGTGGAGCAAATGGGAACTGCTGGAGAATAAACTTTATTCTGTTATAAATCACGGGAAATTCTTGTATTGTTATACTTAACTGGACAACACATCTGTGGAATTGCCTTAGAGTTTATCGATACGTGTAGATTCCTGAAAGATCCATTACATCACAACTTTATTCTGGCCGCTCCTCGTGTACGGCTCATTCGCAATCTGTCCATACCTAGTAGGTACGCTTTCTGTCCACGCCTCGTCCATTCGACGATTCATCAGAGTAAGGGTTCATTACACGCTTTCATTTAACTTGCTTTGTCAGTTCGTTAGTATTTGTGAGAGTCAAATCTTACAACAGGATTTAAAACCAGTTAACTCCTACCGGTTTTGCGTAACTTTTGCATGTTTTATGAGATTAGTTTGGATGAGTTTAGTGACGTCAACCTGAATCGAATATGGTGGAAGTCCTAAGATGATGAACACTTTATTTTTATGCAACTCCATATCCATATCAGTACCTTTTAATATTTCGTTTGATGATTTTTTTTAAGAAAAATAGCATGAACTAATAAAATAACATTACTATAAACCTGGTTTAATAACATGTATGTATAAATACGGTAGATGTAGGGCAACAAACATGCTGTGGCTGACAAAATCATAATTCTTTACTTTAAGTCCCCTAGAGAGCGCTGTAGTCAATTTAACGTAACCTCATGCAAATTTTTAGGGAACAGATAAACATCCAAACCCACATACAAACATACATACATGTCAAAATCATAACTCTCCTTTTGCTTCGCCGTAGACGAGTAAAAAGTATCTATACTATTTTGTCTGCAACGACACGCGTCTGCCACGCGCAGTGTCTGTAATATATACGGGGTTCACGCGTAACGTGAATTCATTTCGTTGCATAAATCACAGCCAGTCAGCCAGTTCACATCGTTATGCACGCCTCCGCTTCACGTTCACGCGACTGGACAGTATTTGGATTGGTCCAGGTTTTATACGAATATTTTTGTGGTCCAAAAAATCCCCTGTGAATTGAAATGTATATAGCTAATATATATATGAGATTGAAGTAGCAAGCGAGCATGCAATCCAATGGAATATAGCTAATTAGGCATTTAACGTTTGAGTTCATTTGAGTGCATTTGTGATGTGACTCTACTGTCGTTCACAAAATCATTTACAATATAGCCGATTAATAATGGTCCATTCAACGACACTTAAGATAATTTCCAAAAAACTATGTTTTTTTCTATACATATAAATAAAATTGAAGTGTCTGTTTGTAATATCAAAATAATATTTTTTTACCAAATGCGTATAAATATAGATATGATACTGATAACAAAAAACCATTTTAAAAAATTTATGTCTGTCTGTTTGCTCCGGCTAATCTCCGAAACCGCTGGACGGATTTTGATGGAACTTTCACTGTTGGATAGCTGATATCATAAGGCGTAA
>DWNE01001952.1:0-20191 GCA_018249875.1 Cecropterus toxeus | reverse complement strand
CGTTGCATACCGGCGTGACGTTTCATCTGTAAAAATTTTACCCTCATGCGCCTAAAGAAGTTTCACTTCAAAAACGATAATATCTAACTTGATGACAAAACAAGGTTGCCAAATCTGTTTTTGCCGCCCCCCAAATCTGTTTTTGGCGCCCCTCTAAATGTGCCGCCCGGGGCGTACCGCCCCTCGATTCGGATTCTATTCCTGGCGGAGACAAATGTTACTGTTAGAGACGTATCGTGTGAGATGTCGTGTGACTTCTTAAATTTACAACTTAGAACCCTTTGCGGTTAGACTTCATAGGCACCATCTCCATACCTATTTCTACATAATAATCGCAATGTTTAAGGGCGTGGTAAGGCAGACGTAATCATCTTAGGCCCTCCAATTAAGTCCTCAGGGGAGGCAATGATTTTGTAACCAACTCCAGCTAAGACTGATCTCATCACAGTCTAATTACAGATTTCCAAGAGCGCCAAAGGTTAACATAAAACATCATATTTACGATAAAGCAACAACAATCAGAAATAATGTTAAATGAAATAATGTCACCAGAATACATGGTTTTTGCGTTCTCGTTATCATTTATTGTCATAAGAACATACAAGCGTCAACCTCCTCAGTGATAAAAAAATCAATAGCTATTAATACGCAGATGTACTTAGACTTACTAGCTTTTAAGGCGTTTTTAAAATCATATTAACAATATTCAATTGTTTAATGTGAAGTGTTACTAATTTATTAATTTTGTTTACCCATTATGAAGTAAGATATTAAACTTACGATCATGTTATACATTTATGCGAGCTTTGAACCAAATTTTGTATGAATTGTGAATATTTGCGTGTACTTTTCTGTAGGCGTGCCGTTACACAATGTTTAAACGAATTGTTTGACATTGTGATTTACGTCTATAGTATTGAAATATATACCAGAAATTAATATAATTCTATATTTTTATAATCCTCAAGCATGTAACATCTCAAACTTATTTTATAGTAATTATATTGCATAGGAAATACAAGTACAAATACCTCGACAAGAATTAACTGTTAAGTTAACGCCTTCACAATACTATTAGCAATGTGTTTTTTGCATTATAAAATTAAGTGTCGCATTTTTTTCATTAAATCAATTGCAAAGCAACAATTCTGATGAGCTATTCCACAAGGAAATATATTAAAAATTAGGTAAGTTTTCTTTGCTATGCATAAAAAACAGTTCTTTATAGATTTTTATAAAGAATTTTAATTACTCGTTTTCTACAAAGCTCTTGCGTTAATCATTTAGCGGTGATTAGTAAACTATTTCTAATAATTCAACTAGTTACTTTAAATAATTAAGTTAACGAGAATTACATCAATGCAATAAATCATTAAGTGTAGTATAAATATATCGTGATTTATCATATTTGTTATCATTTCATCGAAGTTCAAAATTAGAACAACATCGTTTCAAAATCATCATAAAAATGAAGACCGTAAGTGACTTTTATTATTCTATATTATAATAATACTTTTATTTCTTGTTTAATTTTGTATTTGTACATGTTTCGGTATATTTACCGTTGAGTTTTTATATCTTTTGATATAAATAATTCAATAAATAAAATTGATATATAGTATGTCATATTTGATTGATATTTTGATGGAGTTCATCATCAACCCATCATTGGCCCATTACTGGGCACGAGTCTTCTCTCGGAAGGAGAGAGTCCTCAAGCCATAGTCCACCGCGCTGGCCAAGTGCGAATTGGTACACTTCACACACTTTTGAGAACTCTTTTGTTATTTTTATTTAGAGAACTCTTAGATGTGCAGGTTTTCTCACGATGTTTTCCTTCACCGTAAAGCAGAGATAATTAAATATTTATACGTACATAATTTTAGAAAAATTAGCGGTGTGTGCCTGGTATCAAACCTCGTACCTTCGATTGGAAGGCCGAGTTTCAACCATTAGGCTATCGCTGCTCTTTAGGCTATCACTGCTCTGCTTGATGGAGTTGCTAAGGGCAAATGATGATTTACACAAAGCAAAACTCTCAAATAACTAAAAATACTCTTTTAAAATATATTTGAATTAATATTTTGGATATGTACCTTGATTTAGTCATTTTTGTTTTAATTTAATGACAGTAAATCTTTCCAGAGAGTTTGATTATAAAATCGTTACCATCTTGCCTCTGTTTTTATAGTTTTTATCTTTTAATATTTTTTATGTGCCTACATTGTAGTTTGAAAAGCTGCGATGGGAACTAGAACTGTATTTAAACATAGAATACAGTATAAGCATGATTCCGTATTATTATTTTTTTAACACCAAGTTATATTAATAAATTATTTTTCTATGCAGGCTATTATCGTATGCATGTGCGTCGTGGCTGCGTTCGCCGCACCAACCACGTCGGACGCTGAGCTGGCGACTGCGGCGCGGCGAGCACTCCCCGCCATCATTCACGAAGAGGTCCATGACAAGCTGGGCCAGTATTCTTTGCGATACGTCACCGCCGAAGGCACCATAGTCTCGGAAACCGGTGAACTCGTACCGACTCCTGATGGTTCCGGTCTTGTCCTCGTCACTAAAGGCGAAGTAAGTTACATGGGTGATGACGGAAAGACATACGTCACCAAATACAGTGCTGGTCTTGATGGCTACAAGGTCGAAGGTGACCATTTACCGAAGGCCCCAGAAGTACCTGCAGTTCCAGCACCCAGCGTGTAATGCGAAAGTGTGAATTAGTGTAATTCACAACGTGCAAGCATAAGTGACTCTACCAATTAAGTAGCGCTAAATACTCATAACATAATGTGAATGTGTGCCAAAATGAGGTTCTACTTGCTTTTCAAAGCTTTAATGGATTTTAATATAGTAAAATGTTAATGAAATAAATAAAATAAAAAGTGTAATTATAAAACATTTTTGAATAAATTTATTACTTTATATTACGTTTTTTTATTCCCATATTTAATTTATTGTTACATTTACTGATTGTCACTTATAATTTCTAAGTGTTATAGAATGTAATTACTTAAAAATGGAACGTCATCGAAACTGCGTAAATATAATTGATATTCAATTCTGTTCAATGGAAACCAAAGTTGTTTTTTAAAATAATCATAAGTATGTACTTAACCTTAGTATCTACTCTTTGTATGACAACTAACAAGTATTTTTAAAAAATAATTAAAAATAATTTGTAGGTACATTATTCAAACTTCGTTCGTAGGTGTCGTCAAAGTAATGTAATTTAATTGGGATTTTTCAAAGTGGGACACGTGTACTCTTTGGGTACCTCAGTTAATCGTAGGGGTACATTAC
Source organism: Cecropterus toxeus (assembly GCA_018249875.1). Taxonomy (NCBI): domain Eukaryota; kingdom Metazoa; phylum Arthropoda; class Insecta; order Lepidoptera; family Hesperiidae; genus Cecropterus; species Cecropterus toxeus. The sequence goes on along the minus strand of DWNE01001952.1, from coordinate 16,876 downwards.
ATATATGTAAAGGTTTTTACTTAGGTAGTTCTGAATATGAAAATAACCAAGTCATCATAACATTATAACATAAATTATAATAAATATTATTTAATTTATATGTCAATCTAATTTTAATGAAAAATTTCCACAATAAAGCAGTTGCAGTATGTGTCTAGAACTCGTTTTAAGGGGTTTACAATCTCACAATTGTGGTGTCTCCACATTTGTGAGCTTGTAAAATACAGCAAATGTTTGAGAAACGCTGATGTAGTTTTACAATGAGCAAGTCCCCGATGCCGCCAATGTATTTGACATTTAGTTTTAAAAGACCTACATCGCTGGGCGTACAAGAGGTCGTACGTTTCGTCAATGATTTTGCAAGCATTTAAATAAATCTGACATTATGAAGGTTCCTAAACACTCAGTTGACAGTACTTAATATTACACAATGTAACGAGTCATTTTGACTCAAGAAGCGTTAGCAAGAGTTATACAAGGCCGTATGAATTATTTGTACATTTTTGACAGAAATAGGAATCGCTTCTTTATAATTCACTTAATTACATAATTTATACAATTGAGGAGCCTCGTTTGGAGAGTTTTTAAATCAAAGTGATCAAGAAATTTGCATCAAAGTTTGTTTTTATCGAATTGTTTGGTAATGATTATTGTAAAATGCTCAAAGTGCATCCGAAATTCAAATACTGCTGCAGGCTTACTTTAGGAAGTAGAACCCTTTGTGATTCCACTCTGTTGGTACCGTCGCCACAGGCACGGCCATATTTTCTTGGTGGCAGTGGTCAATTAACATAATCTGGACTGCATGTTAGTTTGCTTATTCTATGCACAAAGGACGCTTTTGTTCATCTCTTGAATTTTACAGTTATTCGCCTTCCACACATCTATGGGAAGAGAGGAGCGGTGCTTTCAAGAATAATACTACTCGGTACAATTTTATTGTAAAAATAAATAGATATTTTTAATGAAATGTATTTATTTATATTATATTTACTTACCGGTTTTTATTTTAAACTCACACTTACACATGATTAATGATTAATGACGTGTAGATTGATTAGCACAATTTGTTAAATTCAGTGTATTCTTATTCAGTGTATTTTCGTACAATTAATATGATGATTAAGTGATGACATATTTTGAAATAAAACAATACTGACTTCATTTTGAAGTAACATAATAAAAGAAGATGTTAGAATAAGGAAAATTAAAGGAAAAAACCTCTTAAAGCCGCGCTAACTATAACTCATAGTCCCTACAATCGACTCTATGAGTATTTACGACACGTGTAAGCTGGCATTTAACCGTTTAGGAAATACATAGAATCTCAGAATAAAAGCACATATAGATAAATCTTCTTGAACAAAACGGTAAAACATACAAAATCCTACTATTGTGCGTATGATATACGTGAATTAGGTTTATAGCTTTAGACTGAACGTGTCAGACACTGGTCGCGAAAGTCAGTATTGATGTATTTATATGTATGTGTATATCGTAATGACCGCGAACAAATCATACCAGATACAAACCGGGAGTAATATTTGAGAAATATATATATTTTGTGAACGAGGCGTTGGACATGACAATAATACTGTATAGAAAAAATATTTTGCCTATTACAGCCTATGTATTTAACGCGATCGATATCTACATTAATAAGCTTTATGTAATACGTCTCATAAAGCAAGTTTACTTGCGTTACTTAGAGTAGTGGTAATTTGTCATTGTACGTACGATACGATCAAGTTTTTTTGCAACATTCATGTGATTTTACAGCCTCAAAATCACGTAAATAAATCCGAGCTGGAGCGGAATGTTCAGAGAGGCATTGTCTTTCTTTTTTGTAGTCTAAGCATAGAATAGAACACTTTATTACACTTTACATATAATACGAAGTTTAGTGTGCTATGGTTAAAGAACGATAAAGAACGATTTAAACTAATTTATGGTAAATCCGTCAGGGTTATATCTAGTCTGAAGCAGTTGTTATACTTTGGAAGAGCATCCACATAACGGCAGGCAACACGAGGCAACCATATTCACCCTAAAAGTAGCTTGTGTACATACCATTGATCGTTTTCAGACAGAACCCCTGTTCTATATAATGAAGCGGGTTACAGATGTGTATGGATGGCAGTGAACCATTTAACATAAGGTGGTTAGTATGCTCGTGTGCTACTTAATTCTTATAAAGAGAAGTAAAATATTGTAATTTACTTTTACTTGTAATTAATTTATTTATTGTTGTACCTATCTATTATTTGGAACTCCTGTATCTATACGAAATACTAAGTCTTTATCCTCTTTTAAAAATCTTGGTGAATCCCATCATCTTCAGCTCTAAGTACATCTTGAACTTTGCTATATTTAGTTATTCTTAAAAAAAAAACATTTATAATCCATGTTATATTATGCTGTCTTTATTTTATTATTATTATTATTACGTATTCTAATTTTTATTGTTACTTTAACTCCATACCTTAAGGTTACCTGCATGTTTAGCGAATTATATTTTGGCCGAATTCATATTTTTTTAGTTTGTTTCCGGACTGGTATGGTACTCGGAACTTCTAGGTTTCAAGGAGATAGTGTTTAATTGAACGTTAAATAAGTACGTCATGTAAGTATGCAAAAAATAGTAACAAACTAATAAGGTTAGCTATTTAAAGTTCACAATAGAGTAAAGTTCAGGTAAATTTCAATCATGATTACACTCGAGAAGCATCACGATTTTGGATAAGGACCGGGCGTCCTTGTCTAGATGAGTCTCTATTGTCATTGGATAACAATACGAAATATACGCAAACTATACACATTAAAATCTTTATTAGATTATGCAATATAAAAAGAATGGTCGTATGTAAGCTTTGTATTGTAAATTGAGGCATTAAATGTCATACTTATATTTTTTTCTGTTTGTTTTATTCATTTTGATAATCTTTTAAAACCTTTAATCATACTGTAAGAATTTATGATATTTTGCGCGCATTTCATGGCGGATATTTTTAGAAAATAAGGACGAAGAATAAGTTATATTATCAAATATATTGGGTAAAGCTCATTGACAGTTATCTAAGGTTTGTGTTATGGAAGCACCTCTCTAAACGTTATGAAACTTGACAATTACCTGTTTCTCACTAACTTTAATAACGTTGTCATGGACGACTACATTTGAGGGCTTTTCGATTGTTAACGCAAATTAATTACCGAACTACTGACGTTCGCACTAACGTCCTGCTTTACAGGGAGTTACGGGTTCGATCACCGGTCAAGTAAATATATTAATGATGGGTATTTTATAACAAGGAAATCTAGAAATAAAGCAAACAAGCTAGCATGCGATGGAGACTACTTTAGGTCAATGAAGTAGTCTCCGGCGCCTACAGACATTTGCAAGAAGACTGGAGTCGCAGAAGGATCGCTGGCTTTGAAGGCAAATGTTTTACGCCTTATTTGAACAGTGCAGGTTTGTGAGACGATCGTATGAACTAAAATATAGCTTTCAAAACCATCACGAGTTCATTTGATCCGGATGGAATCTTTTCTTTCGGCTACTGTTGACGTGGAGCAATGGTTAAGTAGGTAATGAACAAATTGTTCAAATCAAAGCCGGCGGAGAGTGTGTCACGTCACACTTTCTCGAGCCTATGAAGAGATATGTCTTGATAGGCTTAAAGATTGTAATTGATCGAAGTTAGGTAGGTGTTTGGGTATTTTACATAACTTGTATCCTAAAGAGGGTTAAAATAAATAAACAGTATTATTAGAAAAGCTTTAATTTTATATACACATTTAATAAAAAAGTACAAACACTTCTTATGGCACAATAATTTAGATATTTATATTTCACGGTCGAAGGTTACGGAAGCTGAGATCTTAGATTGCGTTTAGAAATTATACATTTCTAATATATCTGTTAATAGTATATGGACCGAATTTTGTATTATTTACAATTCAGTCGGTAATAGACAAGTTTCGGCGACCGTTTACGTATTTACATTATCGGTCAGCTTTTTTATTACTACTGTATTTACTTTTGTCCAAGGGAGGTCTTGGGCTGGAAGCCGTTGGGGCCAGCTGTGAAGGTAACAGTGTAATGTTTGCCATCGGGAGCAACGTAGCTGTATTCACCAGTGACGGTGAGGGCCGCGTCCTCAGATTGTGGGTTGTCGAGCTTTCCCTGTTCTTGCCTCTTGGTGCCGTCGCTTGTTTCATACCTGGTGATGAAAATATGTTTCATTAATTATCAAAGGTTTATGTTGTTAGGTGGTTGCTATCTGATTTATTTCGATTACAAATTACTAATAAACAAATCTTATGCCAATTTATTCTTAACGGGTATCTATAATAAAATAAATATTAATATTTGTCTAGCAAAAAAAAGCTACTTATGTATATAATGTAGTATTTAAGTTCGAAAGTAGTACTTGCAATGGAATCTCGGGGTTTTCGCGTAAAAAACTTTTTTAAGTTTCTAAGAATTTTCAAACATTGAGTGTTTTATTTTTACAATACAAGTAAATATATTACAGAAGTTCACATGATATATGTTGATAGTATGGAAGCTACTCAATTTCTATTGCAAATAAGTATAAATACGAAGAAATATCGTCATAGCAAACATTATGCACAGGACAAATTGTATACTATGTTTGTAAAGAAAATATTGTCTTTTTATGCGAGATTTACTGCAAGCAAAATGTTAGGCCACGAAACATTCGCTTAGTATAAGCGTCGGCGTTGAGCGAATATTGGCAAATCTCGCTAAATGGCAGCAATATAATTAACGTGGATTTATAAAATCAGATACAGACGTTGGTTTATCGCTCAACGTGGAAGCTTTAAGCGCAGAGCGATTGACGCTTAAAGTGCATGTTTTATGGCCCGTGAGTTAGAATTACAACAAGAATAAAAACTTACGTACAAATATATGTACCTTTGATTGATTGATGTCATATTCGCATCATATATTTTTTACTTAATTCTGAGATGACAAAAAGGACATGTATAATTATAGCAATTAAGCGTGACTAAGTCACCAACATAAATTAAATATTGACGTATATGACCGCAGGTGTTTTATTATTGTCAATTAATTATTTGTTTGTTTTAATAAACGTCATAGTCGTGATTTTATATTGATTATATTAGCGAGTATTATTGGTATATTGGCAATATTTAAAGTTAAGATAATAATATTTACTTGCAGAATATAAAACCATAGGGAATGAGATCATGAGGATATGGTATAGTATGGTAGTATGTTTTAGTAAGGTTGTCCCTTTATTTTATAAAATCGTCACATTTCTTTACAAATCAAATATTTCTCCAGTATAGATGTATTGTTGTGATTCTCGTAGCATTTTTGTGACTTCAGTAAGCAGTTTAGCTTAACAATAGGTCATCGTCTTCAGATTATTGTCTCACTGTTGGGCAGGGGCGTTCTCTTTGATTGTTACTCTCTCTATTATTTCTCAAAAATAGGGAGAGTAAGAATAAGTACTACGAGATAATTGTAAAAGCTCTAAAGTAATCACATGAAGGTCAAGTACTAATAAAAAATTATACTCAAAAATGGCCTACTCAGAATCTCAATGTATGTATTAAGATATTTAATGTCACTGGTATTCATTTGGCCATGATTTTAGTGAATATTCATTAAATCTCGATGCATCTGGATAATTGACACCAATTTCAGTATGTCAATTAATTTAGTCGTTAATTTGTTTACCGCTGTATGTAAATATGTAACTTCATTTGAATGAAACCAAAATAGGATTTTACAGAAACCGTGATTAAATAATAAGGGCAATGTCACAGATGCATTTGAAAGCTTGTTGCAAGAACATTTATTCAAGAAGTTCTTGTCGCGGTCATGCTGCGTTTAGGTGGCGTAAAGCGCCGTGTGCCCTCTGCGTTTTGCGTAGAGACATTGTACATGACCAGAAATTATTATATCATTATTGTAAAGCCCACTGTTGGACATGTATCTTTCCTTGTAACTGTGCAGGGATCTCAAACTTTTATTTTCGAAGAGCCCATGACTGCGCCGATTACTCGATTAGTTTTCAATCAATTCACTTGTAGCTTGGTATTAATTATATTTATAATTAATACCAAGCTATAATTTTAAATATATAGGTACTGTCCAGAGAAGAACGTAAGAACTAGAGAATCAGGTATGCTTGGCCTCTAAGGGTCATTTTACTCCTGACCGACATGCTTAAGCTAGGAGCTAAGGAAAGACTAAAGAAAGTTTGATAAGACATACAAGTATAATAATATTAAATGTATAAAAAACAGTCGCGTTAAATATGAGTAAGTACTTGTAGAAGATTTAACCATGTATCACATAAATATGACTTTAAGTCGGGACTGTGATATGATCCTAAAGTTTAGGAATAGGACATATTTAGAATGTATATTTTCCTGGTTATTAGGATTTACTGTTGTTTTATTATTATTATTATTATTATGTAAAGACGTATAAAACATTGTATTGAAATGTTAAGTTGTTATAATATGACGTAAGTGTGGGTTATGTGAATAGGAATATAAATTTAAATAGTAATATATTCTATACTCAGGTTCTTATTCTATTCTTCACTATTTATTATTCTTATACTTGTAGTCCTCTCATAATTTAGACGCAAGGAACAATTTTTTAAGAACATTGTGGAGCTTAAGTTTCCATCTTCTATCATTTTATAGTACGTTGTAGGGAATACGTATTATTTTTTCCTTATTTTGCTATATTTCCAGTGAAACAATCTAAGACTGTATATGAATATAAGTTGAAAATATAATTAGGCTAACGAGCTAGGCAGATTATCGAGTCGGAGCTTAAATTAATAAGTGCTACGAATTATGATAAGAAATAAGTTTGATTTGTATTATAATTATATTAATACTTAGTTTGTTCATATTCATATGCAATCTTAAAAAAATAAAAATAAAGATATTTTATTAAATTTACACATTAACATTTAACAGGTCGCAAGAGCCCTGTACTAGGTACGAGACCTGTGTTACAGGTACCCCGCTCATCCACTGAGACTTAATACATGTGTTATTTAACAAATAAATTAATATTATAATAGTTTTACACTGTTTCAGAATCTATACTAAATGTGTATGTGCATGTGTTTGTGTGTGTTCTAATGTGCGTGTTATTATATGTTTACATCTGGAAGAATGTGTTAAGAAATATTAAACAGTATATTTATATTGGTCTATGTATGAAGACTGTTGTTGTTATGTTCCATCGTAGGTTAATTCCTGTAGGTGTAGTGTAACAAAACTTACTCAAAACTGTATCCGTCGGGTTGCACGTCACTGTCAAAACGCAAGATTTGCACTTCTTGCGGATTTTGAGGAGCTCCGGCGCACAGAGCGACCAAAACGGCCAATACTGTTACCTATAAAAATATTTATATATTTATACAAACGAATAATTCACTGAGCAGCCGAAGAGCGACCATATTTCATTTTTTAATGATAACATTAACAACTTTAAATATGTACCAAACAAAGAAGGCAAATCTCTTCTGAATACGTACGTGCTTATTCTTATAAAAATATACGTGACTAATAGATAACCTTTTTTCCTTTGGGAAGTCGGTTAAAAAGAGTTCTTTTTAGTTGATCTACATATATGTCTGCCCGAAGATCCAGCTTGGAGCCTTCTATGTGGCACGTGAATATGATCGGCTTTGTTAAGGAAATGGCCATTTTTCTGTCTATGGTTACAGCGTAGATACTGACAGAAGATTACACGTAAAATATAAGAAAACATTTTAAAAATGTTTCTCTATCTCTATGAAATAATAGTGAATCTATATAGAAAGTTTTTTGGTGGTTAAATATTTTCTTACAACTTTGGAAGGCTTAAAACGCTGATAGCTTGGAAACATCCAGATTTCTAGGAATAAAATATTAGTGAACAAATTCGTAAAAGCGCGAATGACTTGAGAATTATATAGAGTGATACATATAAAGAAGAATATTATAAAATATATATATCTCTTATAATTAATAGCAGTTTAGCGAGCTGATACAACCAATCTGAACATAATTTTTCCTCACCTAGACGTATGTCTTTTAGCATAAGCAAAGAAACGTCTGAAATGGCACATGTTACTACCATTTAAAGTTGAAATGTAATGAAGGGTGGATCTCATGTAGAACTACAATAGTCATCTGCTATTAGAGTCAAAGAGAATGTCGTGGGCAATTAAATGTTAATATTATTGTCCTAGGACCTAGATTCGATTCTCATTATTTAGACTATTATTATTCAAACTAGCTTTCTATTGAGTCTTATAAAGAACTTGTTACTTTGTCTGTCGTATATTGTCCGTATTTCACTTAAATTGTAAACTAAGGGTCGATCTTTTTTAATATTCTGATAATTGTAACTTTAATTTCATAACGATATTACATACTTCATTACAGTAAAACTTATATATTGAATATATAGAAATATTTAGGGGTCTAGTTAATAAATAAAATATCTTATTAGTAAATTTAAGAATGTTATAAATTTGTTAGCTGAGAATTGTATTCCCTTTTGTTTGCGGTTTGTCAACTCCTTAATGTTATCCGAGAAAACCTATTGTTTAAGTCGGTCCTTAGGCTATAAAAGTTTATTGCTTAGTAGGACACTTTCATATTTATCGAAGCAATAACTTATTGACAACTGTTACCAAATAAATACCAAGTGATGTACAAACATCAATTGACACAACCTTACTGCGTAAATTACACTGCCTATTTTTAAGTTTAGAAAAGAATTTCGACTCACGTATTTAAGCATGATGTTTAGTTTTCGTCTTGAGCACAAACTAACGAATGAGTAACTAGCCTAAGTTCGTTCATTTTATATGTGTTTCGATGCAGCACTTGCAGGCTGACATCATGGAAGATGCGCAGTGGCCACGCGAAAAATACACTCGACGCAACACTCTTAATCCTAATGTAATTTTTATTATCGTAGAGATGGTACTTGTAGTACTTATGAAGAGTGAAGCAATAAAAACGAGAAAAATATCTATTTTTGCAAGATTATTAAGCACAAAAATGTACTTATATGTATTAATTTCATGTACAAAATCATTAAAATACGTATATCTAAAGTTAAATATTGTAAAGGTAGGTCCGTAGAGCTAAAGACATATTTATACATCTGAATCAGAATTAATACTTTACCAAGTACAAAAAGCGCCAAGTACATAGAATAAGTATTTTGTTAGTGTATAAATGTAATAAACAAATAGGCAGACAAAAAGTTCAGTAAATTCTTCTGCTCGTTAAGTAATTTTTACTTAACAAGCAAAAGAGAAGTTTCATGAGAGTTAATAGTATTTTTTGTAACTTAAAATTTTCGTTCATTCTATACTTTAATCAAAGGTGTATTTTTTTTTATTATTACAACGGTATGGCATTACGATAATGATAAATTTGGAACCATAGTGCGACTACTTGTAAACAAAATGCAATATTCTTTGTATTTATAAATAGGGGACATGAAACGAAATTGGAAATTGATATTTTCAATTAACTTTTTATGTATTGCTTTTGGTATTTCCCTAGGGCGTAAAATATACATTAACATAATGAATTTCACTTATGCATTTGTCAAAGGCTAGTGTTGACTGTAAATTCACAACGTACGTCTTTAAATGTACAAAGTTATTATTATACACAATACCATTCGTTATATAAAATCAGTCACACATAAATATTTCATTACATATTTATAATAAATACTCGTCAATATATACATCTTACAATGATCAATTATTAAAATACACAGTTACGTAAATATTGTCCGCACCGCTTAGTGAATAGTTTATACTTGACACTACAAATGACTTATTTATATTTGTATTTTTTATTTTATATTTGTTATAGCTTAAATTAAAATAAAAACTTTGTTTACAAATAGTAAAACCGACTGCGTTAAACAATTTTTTTGTTCATAATAATATATCTAATTTAAAACTTTATATGAGTTTTCTACAAAATAGTCAAATAAAAGTACTAAAATATATACTTTTAATGGTATATTTACTTTTATTTGATACTCATATTGTCACGATAGTTAAAAAGTCATTCCTCCCCTACTCTTTTTCCCTTATATTTGTAATAAAATATAAATATAAAGCTTGTTACTCTGCAAATTGAGACGTTTCTAATGATATATCATACGTTTCAATCCATCAAGCCGTTTGAGCTTAAACGCTTGCCAAAGAAATGAACTTACATAGAAGCAAACATAAAAATAAAAAATAAATAGAATAAATTACGTTTACCCTCTAGAAAACATTACCTTCCTTCTGACGCAGTCGGGAAGAAACTGTTGCTAAATATTATGCTTTGATATGGTCAGATGTTACGAAATAGGACGTGAGTGAAAACAAAATGCGTTCATATGAAAGTTGACATCACTGTCGCGTTGACACGTTCATGGAAGCTCATGCTGTAATTTTGCTACGATTCAAAGCATTGTAACGAAAACGCTTGATTCTTTAATTGTATTAATTGCAATAAAACGTTTTCTAATTGCATTAATTTGTATATATTCTGGACGAATCAGCTATACTTGTTTATTTTATAATGAGCTAAGTGTTCAGAATATTAAGACAAGTATATTTTTTATGGAAAGCTACCTGTAGTTTTAGTTTTTAAATATGACCTACTGAGACAATATAATTATACAATATACAGAATGCTCGGGACGTGTTAATTTATGAACATAATATGCCAATATCATCATTATGTTACTAAATTTGATTAAGAGATTCTCAATCAATTCCATGATTACTGACTTTTTGTGTATTGCCAGTAAGATTATTGTCACAAAAAATATTTAATACTTGCAGTAAGCCGCTCGGCTTCAATTAACTATACAAGTATATGAAGTATATATATATGAAGTATAAAACCATAAGTTATATATATGTACTTATGTACCTATAGAACTAAAGTAACGTGACAAATATAAATAAGTAAATTAATGGCAGTATGTGCAGTCCTAATCACGCGGCGGCTCATGCCCTTTGCCCTGTTATGTAAGGTATAGACAGCTGGCATTATGTTTTACTGCCTTTGGCATACTCGTGCCGATTTGAAGTATTGAAGTTGGCATTATATTTGAAACATATTTCAATATGTACTGTAAATTATAAATTTATTTTCTGACACTTTGATCAAGATGAAGATCGTACATCTTCAGTGCGCGTCGTTGTCTGATCTTTATATATCTTTTTAACACACTATTTCTGTTGATTCGTGCGTTTCTTTTAATTGTTATTCAAATAAACCAGTGATTTAAAATAATATGATCTTCTCATTTATTTCTTCCCTATATTAGCAATGGTAAGCGCTGATGTGTTGTTATTCGAAGGATATTCTAACTTGTTTTTGTGGGACCGCTAGATTTAGGTTTACAATTTGTATATAATACTCCTGAAGCTGTGATCTTTTATACGAATCGTTTCGAAAGCTATTTTATTAAAATTTTCATAGTAATGTTTCATAATATAGTTTATGTAATTTTCTTCGTAATATTGCATATAATAGGATACACAAGAGTTACTTGTGAACAGTAAAGATCCCCGTGATGTTTACTTGTCTCCATGACGAGCTCAAAAACAGGGAACACAGGTGAAAAATAGATGTTAAGTCTAGTACATGTCAAACTAAAAAATGCAGTAAGGTTTATTATAAAATTATTTACATACACGCAACAATACTACTCGTAAGTACTGGAATTATGTAGATAATATTGATGATCCGTTTGTTTAGATCTTGCAAATTATCTTAACACTTATCGACACACCCTTGTATTCCTGTGTAAGCATTTTTATTGGGACACTATAAATGTATACTTACTTCAATTTTAACGGTTTTCCTGAGAATATGTTTCTCAGGAAAACCGTTGAAATTGAAGTTGAAGTTCAGGAAAACCGTTTTTTAACTTGTTAGATACAATAATCAAACAACATAAGAGTTTCGTTTAATGTAAATAAAAAGCCCGGCGTGAGTTTATTTACATAATGTTAATAATAATAATGGTTATATCCGGTTGTCTACACATGTAATATTCATATATGATAAATACTACATACCATCATAAAGTAATGTGTTCTTGTATTCCTAATTGCGACAAAACATGCCCTTTGAACTGTTATGTAAGGAATAGAGAACTGACATTAGGTTTTATGACCTTTAACGCACTTTACTTAAAATACTACAATTTTGCATTTACTGTGTTCTTCTGTAAAACGATTGCCGAAAGGTTTTCATTTCAATATGTTTGTTTATACGGACCTTAAAAGCATTTATGTATGTTTTGTAAATATTATTTATTTTTTGGAAAACAGTTTGTCGTGCGTGTCTGCGTACCTATTTGTGTAATCCTTCTATGCGTTTTTGTGTCTTTAATCTTTATGTTCTTTTGTGACTAGGTTTATTAATCGCAATTTTATATACGTTGTCTCAAAAAGTTATTTTTTTCTTATAAAGATGTAAATAAAAAGAAGTTCATTTTAAAAGCTTTTATTTAACTTGCAATGTTTGTATGTAAGCTGAATATAACCCACTTCTCATTGTCCGATTTAGCTGAAATTTGGAATACAAATTAACTTCTGATGACAATGCAATTATATGTAACCAATATTGTTGTAATTTCAAAATGGCCGCCGTAACAAAATGGCGGAATACATATTTTTATCTAACCTATCCAAGAGGGGTATCCAATGAAAGAGCTTAATTTGTAGAATTGAGCACAGTACGGCAAAAAAGCTTGTTTTTTTAAATACTTTTTTATATAAATTTATTTTGCAGTAGGCTCCTGACCTATGTACGACAATTCTATAATTAAGACATTTAACTTTACCTCATGTTTAACTCCATCGACTTAATATCAAAAAATACTAATTTAAAGCTTAGTATGAGACTGTATTGAAAAAAATATTGTCCTAAAAATTAGTAGTATTTGTCATTTATCATTACTAATTTGAAAACCTATCACTATTCTTTGCAGTTTTGGAATTACCCTTCCATGCACACTTGGAAAATTCGTTTTGTATATGTAACATACTAATATTATGAAGGCAAAAAATTGGGAGATAATATTTTTATACTCTTTCACGCAAAAATTACTGGATTTAATTTACTGAAATCTGGCATACAAATAGTTTATGACATGAAATAGTTCATGATCTATATATATATGTTCATTCGATATCTATTCATTACCTTATCCGGGACCAAAGCGGTAAGGAAGCGTAAAATAACATATTTTTCATGTGATGGAATATTTTTAACAATGAACTTTTTTATATAAATTTAGTGAATATGATGATAATTAATGAACATCATAGTTCAAGCTTGTCATTAAGTTTATATTAGGGACTGTCGAAAAACTTATAAACAAAACTCATTTTTTATCTCTTGAACCTCGTAATCAAGTAATTACGGGTCTGCTTACACGCGGTCAAGTATCAATTTCATGTTGGTTTGAATACTACAGTAGCCTTGAACTTTATGTCTATCATCACGTAATTATAGTTTGTGAGGAGCTTATTTTTTGATCGTCATTCAGTGATTCATGGAGTTCTTGTTTTGTAACGCTGAATTTTCCATTAACAGTTTTTTAAATGTTTTGTTTACAATTGACGAATGACATGATATTTTAAATACATTTTTTATATGGAAGTAGCAAACGGATAATTAGAGTTCTATCTATGGCAGTTATGAGGACTAAGCTGATATGCCTCGGATAAGTTAGTTTTCCTTATTACACCTCCTCCTTATTACTCCTTACACACTTTATATTGGAACGCAGCAACGTTTTACTTCAAAACTGCTATTATAAGGCAAAAAATTGATTAGCATTCTCTGCATGTCTTTTGTTAAACCACAAAAAGACCTATCAACTTCATCTATCAATTTCAATTCTGGTCGTACACATTTAAACATTTTCCTACCTCAAATTTACAGCAAATAAAAATTTTGGATGCAATCAAGAAGTTACTAATTAGAAGTAATTAATATGATTGACAGTAAATATGGTACTTTAAGATGCCATTTTGCCATAACTTTTAATGCAATTTGTAACTGTCTTATCTACTAATGAATCTACGTGGATTTTATTTTCTATTTAAAATATTGATGTCTCGCTAAATATCGATATAAAATATTCGACTACGAAATATACGGTAACTTTACGATATGATAGATTTCGAAGTCACGTAAGTCACGTAATATAAGGTATAAGTTTTATCGTCATACATAAGTATATTTGTTCGTAGTGTCTATTCACACGTCCCATAACCACATGGCATGGCAGTGAGAGAATGTCGAAAAGGTAGCATCGCTGCATCTTGTCGTAGTTGCATTGTACAACGCGACAGTACGCTTTCTTGCATCGATACATTTCCGTCTAAATGTTCTATGTGGACAATACTGGCCATAATGGCAATAACTACTCAACTATAAGCGACACACACACGACAAACATAAAATAACATAAACATATATTTGTGGTTAGTGCCTACTTATAACCCTTTTTATCTCATTGCTATCTCATCTTCATCTTTGGTTTCTTACCTTTATTTTTTATCTTGCTTTTTCTAAAACTAATTTATTGCACCTCACCTATTATATTTATTGTTACTTTAACTCCATACCGTAAGGTTGTCTGGAAGTAATAGCTGTTTAGCAAAAAGGCCGCCTTTTGTATTGTTCTTTGATTTGTGTTTCTTTGTTATGTATTATTTTTTGGTACAATAAAGAGTATTATTATTATTTTTACTACTAGTCCTACTACACCACACACCACCACACAACCACAACTATAGTGACAGACATTTTATGCGTGTCGTTTATAGTTGAGATTGCCATAGTCAGTATTGTCCACATACTAGATTTAGACGGAAATATATCGATGCAAGAAAGCGTAGGCACATATCGTGTATCGAAAACATTTTGTTATACCTTTACATAAAATCAATTATACTAATCTTGGAATGGTTTCATAGATTGAATATATTATTGTCCACATTGTTAACTTACACGGAAATATATGGATGCAGGAAAGAGAACTTGTCGTATCTCGAAAAATACGAATTAATCGTAACTATATACATAAAATAAATTACACTAATCTTGGTATGGTTTCATAGACTAGATATATTATGTTTTAGTTTAAGATTCAATGTTGTACAACATGGCGCTAGTAGATAATCTAATTTAAAAATTATATTTTTTTAAATAGGTTTTTGGATCTGGTGTGAAGTTGTATTTTTAGAGGTATGACAAGTATTCGGCGTCGATATGGTCCGTGTTAATATAAGATTTTGCAATTTTGTACATATTTGCACCATCTTAGATGCCGTTACGGCGTGACCGTAGGTTTTGTGAATAGACACTAAGTAGAGGTGACAACAAAATGCAACTTAAATTTTTCGCAATAATCTATACATTAAATAAACATCGACGACACACACACAATTCATACGACGCTTAGAAAGGTCAAAGTTACAAATTGCTTTGAATTATCGATGATGGTAATCTTAAAATTTAATAATACACGAAATGCATGCGGCAATTTATATTGAAGGAGTAAACGAGTAGGAAGGAGGAGGTTTTAGTGTTATCTGATATTGAAAATTAACAAGTTACATTCGACTATGCTTTGAGTTTGTTTGTATTATATCTCTTGTTATCTGCCAGGCTTGAAAGTATCCTCAGGACTCAAATTACCCATACTTATCCCATATTACAAATACAGCACAGGAGAATCTAGGAGAAAATTCCATTGTTACCTTATGTATTATTATTAAAGGACGTAGAACATTATGGTTAGACTAAGGCGGCATCACGACCCACATTGTCTACACTACACTATGCTCTTACATCCTTTTTTTGTTTACTATATGGCTCTCTTCAGAGGGTTAAATTTTGTATTTTAGTCTGCGCGCGCGAATTTGCAGCAACATCTTGTACGTAAAATATTATGGGTACGAAAGATGCGTGCTTGAGAATCGAACCAAATGTTCCAATATTGGAGATATACTCAAGCATAATTGTATGTATATAAGGATTAAAGGAAATTTTGGTTATGTTAAAGAACAAACTTTGCAGGTACGTTTTTATTTTACCAAAAAATTGTAGTTACCTCGACGATCCACGTCGTGGAGCGGTCACCATGTTTGTATGACACGTAGATCTCGGGATCGATCCCCGGCCAGGTAGACATCTTAATTTAGATTTCTGTTCTGGGTCTGAGAGTTTGTGTATTCGTCTACATGTGTCCATGGCATCCACGACACAGGATAAAATCCTAGTGTGGAGCTATGAATTTATTAAACAGAACTTTTTTTTTGGGAAGGATGCGTTAAAACACCAATTCGTACATACAGATCATGTATGTAGGTTAAGTTGTGCACGCTTTATGCGACTGCTCGCAAACAATATATTTACACAATTGACAAATCCCTGTAACGTTTTCTTGGATCACCTTAAATAAACTGTTTGCATGAATGTTATTAACACCTCTGGTCAATGGCAATGAAACGACTCATTGGTTATACATCGACTCGATATTTATAGGATAAGTGCGAGCTTCAGACCATACACGTTCAGGATTCGTCAACGCATCCACATCCACTTTTTGTGTTTATACTTTTATCAAGATGATGAAAATCGTAAGTGTTTTATTATTTAAATTGTTCAATGTAAAGGTGGTCAAAGATACTACTATTGTTTTGTATTTCGGAGTAATTATTAAAAAAACATGCGTGCGTACAAAGTACACATGTCAGAAGTGAAACTTCTTTGGCGAACTAATTTATAAATCTTGTTT
>DWNE01001951.1:0-20196 GCA_018249875.1 Cecropterus toxeus | reverse complement strand
AACCCGTTATTTACGGGCCTTGCTGAACGCCACGATCGAATAACCCTCACCGACCACGAAGGCTAATCTGCAATCTTTTACAGTCTTTAATTCGTCCATAGAAACGGCCAGTCAAAATATTAAAGCACAATGTATGCATATCAGATTTTGATTTCGAAAATACGTGACAAGTTTTCGAACTGTTATGTTTTCATTTTACATATGCCCTCTGGTCAAACTATCTACGGTCAATTTTGTAGAGCCGCGGGCGCTAGTACAAAACACGACAGTTATGAAATTGATAGTTTAGAAACGAGTAGTTACCGGCTATTTTCATACATAGAGGCCCCAATGTAATTTTTGTGTGTATTTTTTTAAACTCGATAATGAGATCGCCTGAAGTTGTTGTAATGTTGTCGTCGTTACTAACATCGTATCCTTCATTGATCTCAACCGAGGTTAAAAACTGTCCCTTGGAATGGATTTCTATTTGGATTTAATTGTAGATGTTACGGATGCTAGTGGCCACTCATAGTCAGGTAAATTGCATTGTCCTGTTTAATAAGATTTGATGTAAAGCACTGAAACTCGTGTTATTGGTCTGGAGATTAAAATTCGCAAGCACCTCTGAATAAGTAAAAACTATTAAGTACTTTATCCACTTTATAGAGTCGCTGTTACTATTAGAATAACTGACATAAACTGCTAATGTTATTCATCGAGTAACAAAACACTTATTGAGCCAATATGTTATCACTACTATATCTATTTGTTTCTGCATAATAACAGCATTGCTTCTCTCGTCAACCCATTATTTTCCCACTGCTGGGCACGGGTCTTTCCTCAGAGTGAGAGAGTTTTAGGCCACAGTGCACCGCGCTGGCCAAGTGCGAATTGGCAGACTTCACATACCTTAGAGAACTCCTTTTTTATGAAAACTCTCATGAGCAGGTTTCCTCACGATGTTTTCCTTCACCGTAAAGCAGTGATAATTAAATTCTTATACGCACATAATTTTAGAAAAATCAGTGGTGCGTGCCTGGGATTCGAACCCCGGATCCTCGAGTGAGAGGCCGAATTTCAACCATTAGGCTATCACTGATCACTGCTTCTAGTTACTTTAAAAGTGCCGTAATGGTGACAGGTGTAAGATCCCATTTGAAGCCCACAAATGCGAACATAACCAAATGCGAATCAGACTCCCACAAGTACGTTTTCGTATCATTATCTATAAAAACGGCAAAAAAAAACACGTTTGTTGTATGAGAGCCTCCCTTTAATATTTGTTTTGTTTTAAGTTTTTGTTGTTATAGCGGCAGACCGACAGCGAAGTCTTAATAGGGTACCGTTTTTACCCTTTGGATACGGAATCCTAATAACAAGGAACACAGACTATGCAAGTTCGTATCGTAAAATAAAAAATATAACGTAGCAGTTTCTAAACTTTTTGGCTGACACGTGAAAGTTGGCTGAAAGTCGCGCCGTGCACTTGACGCCGGCTGCGGGCCACCCTTATTTAACTTAAAAAGTCTATACTGGCGCACACTTGTACACAGTTTACGGCGTATAAGTTCACAAAGTCTAAACTATACTTTTTAGTTTAATGTGTTAAAGTTAGGATTTAAGAGTATTTGAAATAACTTTTTTTCCATATCATTTCATATGAGTGAATGATTGAATTCAAAACGTTATGCATCATTTTTAATGCATGAGTGATATAATTGCTTTTTAAATTGCAAGTCTTTTTTGCATATAAATGGATTGAAAAGGTATAGTATTCGTTAGTCGATGAGTGTTACAAAATAAAAATTGCATTTAGTTCCGAGCGATTTTCCATATTTGAGTGCACTTTTATAAATCATCAACCTTTTGTTCACTGTGAATAAAAGGACCTCATATGTTTTAATAGAATAATTCATAACAAAACTGTTTCCACGCTAACAACCCTTGAAGCCTTTCATAAGCGTTTTACAAACCGAAAAGCGATCACAAGCTTGTACCCTCAAAGCACTTGTATTTAATGTGTTTCGGTAAATATAACATCCCCGAGGGTTTTCTACAAAAGGAAACGTAACAGAATGCCTCATATGACCTCCATTCTAAATAGAGACGTCTATTTAAATATTGATTTTTGAACCTCTTAGTTGCGGACGTTATTTTATTTATTAGCTTATGACTGTGTGCATGTTTTTTGTTTTTCATTTTGCTTTTCGATTAATGCAGTTTTAATATTTTTGAACCGTTAAAACTTTTGACTTCCTTTGTAATTTGGTATAATTTAAATCGAAATAGGTTTAGTTGTGGTTAATTGACCAATGCAAAATGAAACAAGAGTTTTTTTTACAGGGCCGTAGCGCCATACTGATTTTTCTAATAACAGGAGTGTTAAGTGTTGCCGTGTTTTGGTCAAAAGGGAGTTAGTAAGAGAGTCTTATCCGAGGCGTATCAACTCAGTATTCAGGAGTAGCAACGCATTTGTGTTGGCCAATAGGAGTCTGATCTTATCTGAGGTTCATTACAAATTTTTGACGCATAAGGTAGGCTACGTACTTCTACGAGTATTTACATATCTGCCTAAATACTTTACTAATTATTACTTCATTTCTTCATAAAGAACAACATCACTAGTATACTTACATATCATCATACAATTATTTAATATTATATCTTATATAGGTAAGAAAAAATAAACTCGTTTGAATTTAACGTTTCATATTAGTAATATAAATGAAATGTTAAACTCAAGCTAACTCCATTCATTTCCAAATTGTACCGATGAAGCGTCGCTAGCAATAGTTATATTTGTGTTATGGGATAAAGAATTTACAAATGGATTTGTTGACAAAACGTGCCTACGCGTGTTTTGGGGGCCCACTAATTTATTCAGTGCATGGGCCCAATTATGCTGCGGTGACGAAATAAACTTCGTTAGCATGTGATTAACAGGCTGTACTATGTCACCGTGTATTTAACACGCTGACTGCAGAAAAACGTAATAAATTATGGTAATTTGGTGTTAATGAGCCTTGAATAAGTGTTCGTGTACGTTCAATGTGAAAATTGTATTTATGCAGTGAATTTCTGCGAATCAGTCTCGTGTTATACCTTAATAATACGAGGCTGATTCGACCGGGAAGGTACCACCGTCACACCCCTTTCGAGTATTACACAGTTCTTGCATTTTAGTGTAAAGTTGTGGTTCACGTCCCAACGTGGTGAAAGTCGTAGTTGCCAAGAATAGCAACGCATCTCCAGTTAACATCAGATAGAACCTTTGTTTTATTTGAAGATGCTTACAGATGTTCGTAGTCGGTAGTGACTATTTAACATCCGGTGGACAGCATACTGAGTTTGGGTTTTTTTTCAATATTTTAACATTCGGTTCTTAATATATACCTTAATTTATCCTTGGTTGCGCGCGCGCTTAATAATATGTCTGACGTTATATTTTATACTGATAAATATTGATAAAACAAAAAAGCTAAACATACGATAGATAATGAAGACTTAACCTAACTTAAAATTTCGGGGGTTCTACTTGGTCTTTAATGCGGACTACTTTTTGGCTCCATGATGGGCAATCCATTAAGTCAAGGGTACCAAACAATTGTTTTCTTATCCCAATGTAAAGTAGCAAAATTCTATCAATATTTCTTTAGCAACCGTCTCCATATAAATTTATTATCCGCCATAATGAGCCATAGTTAAATTATGTCATTTCATTGTTAAATATAAAACCGCTTTTGACGTCTACTGTAGCGTGATGAATATGGTGGCATGGAAAACAAACAACTCGTAATTGAATAAACTCACGCGGATAGCAGGCGCAAAGGGTTACGTAACTCGATAATAAAAGGTTGTACTCGTACGGTTTGATCACAGTATTAGGTGTAGATGTTCAGAATACACTCGGGACTTTGGAAATGTGGTTTGCTTGAATGTCACATCTCTACGTTTCTTTCGTACATGAAGACATGTCACAAATGACATGTTTTATAGGATGTATAGCTTAAGTTCTCTATTTGCTTAAATCTTTATAACTTCTCTTATTATTAGTTACCCGTATTTTACTACATTTTATAAGGGAAGAAGTATAATAATTACAAACAATAGGTGTTCAGTTTACGGTTTGCAGTTTGCAACATTTCAGTATGCGCAAATACGTTATTTATGATTAACTACTTTTTTGATTCGAAAATATACCAAACACTCAAAATATATTCTTGAATCAAATAAAAAATAAATTCTATTTAAGATATAATTTATTTTTTATTTAATTAACATTTTAACATAATACTGATGCTAATTAGACAGTATTGCCAAGTTTTGTAGACGCCTAGAGAAGCGACAAATAAGCCGTAACGCATACTGAGATATTCTACAATTAGTTCGTTACTTCGATGCTCATTAGATATTGTTTATAGGTTGGATATTTTAAAGCAATTCTTAGGCGACTGCGTCAGTAATAGGGTATGTATAACGGATTCTACACTCATAGCCCCACACTAGCAGTTCTTTCTGTGTCGTGGATGCCATGGACACACGAAGATGAATACACAATAAAGTTTGTATGTATGTCCATTTCTTTGTCATGCGCTATAGCCCAAACGGCTTGACGGACGTCACGTATGACATATCATTAGAATCGTCTTAGTTTGCAGTGTGTCATAGGCTATTTGATTTTTAAAATTGGCGCTTGCAAATAGGGGAAAAAGAGGGAAGTAGGGACGACTTTTTTACTATCACGACAATATGGGTATCAAATCATCATCATAGTCAGCCCATTATTATCCCACTGTTGGGTACGAGTCTTGTCTCAGAATGGATATCAAATAAAGGCTAGTAAATAGACCATTCCAAAAAAATAAAGAATGAATATTAAATATTCATTAATTTTAAATTGATTTTTGACTCTGGTGTAAAGTTTAATTTATACGATACGACATATTCGCTCTCCTACGTCGACATATTTCTAAGAGTATCTTAAATCATTTTTAAATAATCCAAGCCCGTGATGCCTTTTCTACTTCATTATATTTATGAAACTCGGATAAATAAACTCCTAGGCGAAATCTAAACGTTAGACCTCAACATCGACTTTAACTATTTAATCTGAATGTTATGTACTTACAGTTAGAAAATCAACATTAATTCATTATCCCCAGGTGGTAGAATTAATGTAGTTCGGCCGGGAAAGTACCACCGCCACACCTATTTCTAGCGTGAAGCAGTTCTTACGTTTCGGTGGAAGGGTGTGGTGTGTGGTCACTTTTATATAAGGCGACCATGTCAGTCCTCGGGAGTGGCAACGCTTCTGTGGTCGACTTCAGATAGAACTACTGTTCTATATGAAGTTGCTTACATATGTCCATGGGCGGCAGTAACCACTTACCATCAGGTGTGTTGATTGCTCGTTTGCTATTTCATATTTATAAAAAAATATCTAGTAGGGGTAATACGTTTAAAAAAACTTCAACTTTCGAAAAAAAGTAAGTAAGTATTATGTAATAGTACTACTGTAGGCTGTAGATAAACAAATTTCTAGTCATCCTGTCATAGGCATGGCTGAGAGCGCTCTTCGCATTTTCACAATATGGACATTTCGTGTACCCCATTTGTAAGCCCCGGAGGATTTTGGAAAGCCTCTTAGAACTAGCAGAGCATTACGGGTACAGCTTTTTATGATTTTACCATGTTGCTGCTTCTTGTTATGGCTGCGTAAACTAATTCATGTGTACATTCGTAATACGCAGAAAGTTTATTTTTGTCATGTTTTTGAGATACGTCAGACTTGCAATAAATGAGCGATATTGTGACTTTACCGTATTTAATAAATAGCAAATGTTAGCAAAAAATAGTTTAAAGGATCGAAAATGAGTTATAATAGACGTTTCCATATATTTTTTCAAATTTTGTTCATCACTATATTTCAAACCGCATCAAATTGTTGAATTTAGTTAATGGATTTAATATATTTATAGTTCGTATCTAGGTATAATATTAGGAATTTTATTCATTAAAATGCCACTGTAAGACGTATATATAAGCAAAGGCACTAATGTTATATGACTAAGTTAATTAATATGATTAAACATACAATAATATTAAAAACATAATTGGAACTGACGAAGATACCCGAACAAGATGTTACATAGATATGGGGAGGGCGATTAAAAAAACTCGAGTTATATTTTTGACAGATCCCTCAGGAAATTTGAATTAACGATGTGGCGTTATATAGATAAAGTTCGCTGGCATACCATTACGTCGCGTTAGATTGAAAGAGGCCTAAAGGTCTTCATGAATTTATAATTTATTTGTTAAAACTATCTTTTCAGTATCACATTGTGTATGTACTTATTATGCAGCTTGATTATCTACTAACGAAATCTAATATATTCGCTTCTGAGTAAATGTTGTACAGGAATGAGTTTGTTTCACACGCTCATTTTAATATCGTTCTGAAAATCGCTCCCTACAAGATCAATGTTCAATTTTCTCTCTTAAACGACTGTTTCTCGTGACATCACTTACATATTATTTTCGGATATTCCTTTTTAAGTACGTATAGAAAGTTTCACAAAAAGTTTTATATGATAATAGGGTAAAGGCTTATTTGTGTAATGGAACCGTAGGACAGATAGCGGTGGCATAGTCATAGGGTTCTTAAACCTTAGGTATGGAAACCTAAAATCTATGTATCCTGATTCTGTTTTTTTTTTTTTTAAATATGAAGTAGCAAACGAGCATGCAGCCCACCTGATGGTAAGTGGTTACCGCCGCCCATGGACATTTGTAAGCAACTTAATATACAACAGGGGTTCTATATGAAGTCGACCACAGATACGTTGCTTCTCCCGAGGACTGAGATGGTCGCCTCATATAAAAGTGAGCCGGCTACCACACCCTTCCATCGAAACGCAGGAACTGTTTCACGCTAGAAATAGGTGTCTATCATATATAAATAGCGAAATATATATAATATATATATATATATAATCCACAATAGCGAATATGGATGATATTTTTATATAATTTACCGTTTATGCATGCTATTACAATACCGTAAAATTATTTCATAAAAAAAATGTATTATTAAAAAAATGAAACTGCAATCAATAGATATTTAAAACTCTTATCAACACTCGCGTCTAGACAATTGAGATATTTTTAAACTTTAGAATCAATCAGAATAAAGCGAATATGAGCACGGTCAGTGAGTTTTGTTGTGTTTTTTTGTTGCTATATTTGTATACCAGACAATTTATACAAATATTTACTGTTTACTTACATTAAATGTTACTCAAGAGCTATTTAATATATTTTTAAAATCCTGGTCAGAACTTAAAGACAAGCTTAACTCATTATAACATTTATTATTTATCATTTGTCATTGACCGCTAGCGCCGCCGCGGATAAAATCAAAAAATCTGTATAACGACGATGAAATGAAATGAAATGTCTTTATTTTTTTTTAAACCACCGGATCCGAACACAACTTCAACAGAGAAGATCCGCAAGAAACTCACCGGGATAAAACGAAGATATTAAATGTCTTCTAAGTACGGGCAACGACCGTTCTAACTATGCAGATGGATATGTAAATCTTTAAACAAAACTTATGTACCGAAGCGCAATAACAATGATCGTTTTCTTCGATGTTCTCTGTTTTATCTTAATTCGTACCAGTCTGAAAGTCTCGAAAGCTATTTTGAAGCGTCTTATCTTAATATCTGTACAAATAAATAAAATTGAAATGGTACATTGTACGAGTAACATTAACATTGTACAATTATTTGTGTAATGTAAAAGGTTATCCTTTTACTTACAAAACATTAAGTGTTATATTTTTGGTAGTTTTTTGGGCACAAAATATTATTTCTTTCCTACATTAGACTGTTTTTTGCTTAATACATGTGGTAATGCATTTGATTTACTGTTTATGTTTTCTGTGAATCCTACATTTTACCACAACTTTATATCGTTAGGCTTTTGAACGTGTTTAGTTAATAAATCGATTTTAATAATTATTTGCCAAAGCGACTACTATCAGCCTAGTGATCATGCTTGGATCCCCACTGGTGCTTCGGCACTATTAGTTCAATGCAACCTGCACACTAGTTAAGAAAACTTCGATAGCATGATTAAAGATACAAGTAGCGCCATCTCTTGACGCGTTGCGGCAAGTCGCTACAACTATACCGATTTGTTGAGTGTTTTTTTACTATAAATGCAGTATACTATTAAACAATTTGATTTTAAATGATAATACAACATAGTTGTACGAGACGATCTATATGGTTTATAGTTTAATCGACATAACATGAAATATGGATACGGAAAGCTAGTTCGAACATAAATTAAAATAGTTAAATGCAAAATGTGTGAAGTTCGCCGCGTGTTTTTGCCAGTTGTTTAACTGCGACCCGAAAGTAGTTATAGTTTGTTATATTGTTTTGTTTATTATTACATATAATTTAATTTTAAGCATAATTCGAAGCATTTCCTTGCATCACATATGTGTTTAAAGCATTTTTTCTATATATATGAAGTAGCAAACGAGCAAGTAGTCCAACTGATGGTAAGTGGTTACTGCCGCCCATGGACATTTGTAAGCAATTTCATATAGAACAGGAGTTCTATAATTATGAAGTCGATCATAGATGCGTTGCTACTCACGAGGACTGAGACGGTCGCCTCATATAAAAGTGAGCCGGCAACCACACCCTACCTCCGAAACGCAAGAACTGCTTCACGCTGGAAATAGGTGTGGCGGTGGTACTTCCCGGTCGAACTACATTGGTTCTACCACCTGGCAAAAGCATGCTAAGATTGCCTATAATCTTAAGATCAGCCACTCACTAAGATTATATATGTAACTGTACCGTAAATGATAATCACTTATGTTGGTGGTCCTAAATAAAAAAAATATATATGAAGCTTTTGAAACGAAAACAATTTTTTATTCCACAATGTTTGCCCAATTTAATAAATGTTGTCCATATTTATTCAGTTTCACTACCACCAATGTGCTAGCTAGTATTTTAAGTATTTTTTAGCTGCAGTTAAAATAAAGATTTGTTTATGCACAAATAAAACTGTAGCGTTTTGCTTTAACATTGGCAAAGCCTTTTATTTATGTTGTGTGGTTTCATCTGCCAGTTCTGGCTTATATTGGTATTTTTAAAATCTCGTTAGCAAGATTTTACGTACAGATAGCTAAACCGATGAATTTGAAGGGCTTAAACAGGTTGAAAGTGAAAGAATTTGAAACACCTTCAATTTTTTTTTAATAGAAAGGAACCTATGTGCGTGAACTGATTTTGATAAGGCTCTTAAATTGGCATGAAATTACCAAGCTGCATATACTATTTAAACTACAACTTTTTGTATATATGGTCAAAATATGGGAAAAATTAATAAAGAAATGCAAAATGACAAAGAAATTTTAAAAACAAAAAATAATATTTGCGTCACTGTAAAAAGTAAATAAAAGAACATTAAATATTGACAATGAAACATTGAACACTACCCAGTTAATTTAATCTTCGTTCAAAGATATTTCAGAGGGTAAATTGAATAACATACCCTACAAACTCGCGTCCTAAGTCGTGGATCATCAATTCATTAAACCCTAGAGAGCAATTACGTTTTACCTGTTATGCCAAACTTTGTGAACGTACCTACCTCTTGAGAGTTGCTTACTCTAAAAGCCCAACTTTACGTTTGACCTGCTTTTAATAAAAACAATTTAGATATGGCTTATTTCCCTACAGACGTTTTGGTCTCAACTTGTGTACATATATTGCTACAATTGTTCGAAGAGAACTATGGTTTAACTTAGTAAAGGAGTCCATTTGATATTTAGAGGTCACAGACTCCAATATATTATAACTCCGTATGTATCAGAAGTTGTATCTGAAGTCCATAACACATACCAATTTTACTCTTGACTTTTAGTCGTCCATAGTGCAGTTTACATGCTCGTTTTACCCACGAACGTGTAAGATGAGAAATGTACTTCTTGTTGGGGTATTCCCGCAGCGCTTGAATATGGGAATCTACAAAACAGTTGCGAATAGAGCACTCTTTCAAAGCCGCATGCATTGGGGACTCCCCTGGTGTTGCAAATGGCCACATGCAAAGATGACTACTCTCCATCAGATGCTACCAGATGTCCGTCTCATCGTTAGGTTCAAGTATAAAAAAATAGCTAATCTGCTTTACCACACACATCAAACAAAATCCAGCCCTACAATTTATACGAATTGTAGAGTTTTATGCAAAAGACAAAAGAGTGAGTAGGTAGTTCAGTAATGGAATGTTTAAAATGTGACGATATAAGATAAAATCGTTACTTTAATATAATGTTAATGAACTATTCCCAGTGTTCAATGTTTAAGTTCAAGTCAATGAACTTGCCTCATTGATAGTTCCGTAAATCAAACTAGATCGCGTTAGTAAGGTCATTCTGAAACACGCGGTTGAGATCTCTTATAGATTGTAAGAGAGGCTATTGGTTCAGTGATAAAAAAGTGCTACACAAATAGTGGATTTTTAATTCAGTTTGTGGCGGTGCATACAAACTCCCCAACCCCTAATCTGTCTCCCAATTTGTTCACCCAGTATTCATTAACTGGGTGTCATTTAATAAATTTAATAAACAACTTAAATATACAAAATGTTTAAAAGGTTCCCTGGTAGATACTTGGGGATAATAAAAAGGTATAAGTAAAAGGATGTTATTTCAGAAAGGGAATTATTACTTGGCCTAGAGGGTAGATTTACTACAATCTCCAGAAATAAATAAATGTAAATAATTCTAACAATGATTATCGCCAATTTCATTAGAAAATATTTGTATGTTAATTTACGAAAGAGTGGTATATAATACAAAGGAAGTATCTTTTAAGAGATATAGGTCTGTAAGTATAAAATTAAATTTCGAATGAATCTATGAAAAGATAAAAAAAATAATGAACTATTTAATGCATCCATCCATCAGTCTTTCGAAGTCTGTTGCTGGACATAGTCTTCCCCTACACGGCGCCACTCCAATCGGTTCAAATTCATATTATTCGGTAATTGGAATGAGAATCATAAACTATAATATTATTACGTTGTACACGAAGTTCGATACGTTATTCCGCTAAAATAACACAGAGTAGCTAGTTCGCGAACATAGTTAACATCTAAAATTTGCGCATCGCGAATAATCTGAACATTCCCAATAGGAATTACCTGAGAACAATGTACCTAGTTACCACAAGTTGGAAATACGAGGACATAATCAAACTCCGCAAACTCGTTCATACAAAATAAGCTTTAGTTTTCATTCTGTTTTTAGAAAACCTGTAGACTTGCTGAAATACGAATACAGAGTATTTTATTGAAAAGACAAACATAATAACAAAAATATAAATATAAAATTATGATAGGAACGACAAGAAAAAGAAGATATAACTAGAGCAGGTATTTGATTGCCAAAATCAAACAAAACAAAAATGTAAATAAAATTACATTGATCCCGCGGCTGCAAAGAACTTTTTTCCTACCAATCGACATGGTCTCAGTTATAAATGTTTTAGTTTTAGTTGAATCAACAATACGTCAAACGTACGAGCACGTTAAGATCAAACTATTATATGTTAAAACATCTGTTGCAATGTTGAGATGTCTATCAACAAGGGAAAACGCATATAATATGGTTGAAACAAATGATCATGTTGTCCACCAGACGGTAGGTGGCCATTGCTAAACATAGACATCTGTAATCAACCTCAGATAAAATCAGTGTCTTACCTGAATTTGGCCACAGATGAGTTGTTAAAACTGAGGACTAAATTGGAACGCCTCGGATAAGTATGTCTCCATTAGCACACCCTACATACCCTCACTGTGACACAACAGCGTTTAACACTGCTGTTATTAGGTAGAAACAGATGTGGTCGTCATTCCTACGGTACCGAACCAACAAGGGTTCTACCACCTTCAATTATAAGTCATTTTTATAAATATCTGGCCAGGTGGTAGAACCAATATAGTTCAACCGGGGAAGTACCACCGCTACACTTATTTCTAGCGTGAAGCGGTTCTTGCGTTTCGGTGGAAGGGTGAGGTTGCCGGCTTATTTATATACGAGGCGAACATCTCAGTCCTCGGGAGTAGCAACGCATCTGTGATAGACTTAATATAGAACCCCTGTTCTATATGAAGTTACTAACAAATGTCCATTAGCGACGCGCAGTGGGTTCTGGGTTCGATCTCCGACCAGACAGACATCTGAATAATTTAGATTTCTTTTCTGGGTCTGGGTATTTGTGTAATCGTCCTATTAAGCGTGTAAAAAGCGTTAAAGCGCTTCAGGTAAGAAGACAAAGGCACTAAAGTTTTCGTCTAGAAAAAGATATAGATTACTTTGTAACCGTAAACCTATACAGGCTTAGTAAGAGAAAGTTTGTGAAAGCATGCCTAAGATGATAACAGAAAAACTTATTTTTCTTATGTAAGTACGTGATATATTTCCCACATTCGCGCCTCAGTAACATATCCACTAAGGGAGCTGCCCTTAATTATATTCAATTTGCGACTTTCATACCCAAAACTTTTGATGCATGACTCGAAGTGTAATTTGACTTTTATTGCTTTCAGGCTAGGGATGTCAATTTATTCTTTAAATATCGATTATATTATCAACTCGATTTGTATCGAAGTCTTTTATACGATTGACGAATAAAGCGAGGACAAAGTGATATATTTTTTTTATTGATTATATTTTTTAATCTTTTTCTAGAAAAAAAAGGTGACCCATCTTCTTGGTTGCTTATAAAATTCAAGATTCAAGAGGAGGAGAAGTGCGTAGTGCGTCGTTAAACATTTTAAAATAAAATACCCGACTGTTTAAAACAATATTTTTTTTATAATAATATATTTATTTTAACGCTTTATATTCGTTTTCGTCCAAAAGGCCAATTTAATACCTCTGTTGTTTTGCTAACAAAAACCCTATTAGCAGGCGCCATTTTCAAAAATGATATATCCTATGTCACTCTCCAAACTGAGACGATTCTAATGATATGTCACACGCCTGTCTAGGGGTCTTGTTTTCCTAACGATCCAAAGAAGTATGATTTCAACACCATTTTATACATTGTAACGTAACAAAACCCCAAAAGGGTGTTAGCTTTAATTGTATTCAATTTGTAACGCCCAAACCCGAAACTTCGTGATGCATGACTCGAACTGTAATTTGCCTTTTATTGCCCTTACGCCGGGTTGTTCGGAAAAAGGCAAAAGTGATGAAATGAGAATTACTTATTACAGAGAAAGAGTTCAAAGTATTTATATTCGTCATTAAAAATATTATTCAATTTGTTTGTAATTTATCTCAGCTTACCAGGTGGTAGAACCAATGTAGTTCGACCAGGGAAGTACCACCGCCACACCTATTACTAGCGTGAAGTAGTTCTTGCGTTTCGATGGGAGGGTGTGGTTGTCGTCTCACTTATATATGAAGCGACCATCTTAGTCCTCGGGAATAGCAATGCATCTGTGATCGACTTCAGATAGAACTATATGAAGTTGTTTACAGATGTCCATGGGTGGCAGTGACCACTTACCATCAGTTGGCTTGCATGCTCATTTGCTACTTCATTAGAAAATCACTTCATGAAGAAAAAAAACCCTCAGCTTCCTTTTACTAACAACCAAATAGAAGTCAAATATGACTTCTATTTGAAACTTTAAATGCAAGCAATCAAAGTCATTATTGCTTTGTGTCCTGGTTAAGAAGATACATTCTACCTGAACCATCAAGAATAACTAAGCGTCTCTAGATGAAATCAGGTAAGTTTCCTATGTGGTATTTGTCCAGGTGAACTATATATATTATCGTTTGTTATTTTTGTTTTATGATTTTTTTTTGTTTTCGCATAATGGATTATCTTATATTCATGAATTTAGAAAGGAAGAAATAATATTTATTCACGATGATTACAGCATTACAAATTACAACAAGTTTACAACTAAACGTAAATAAAAGAAAATCAATGTAACCTATACAAAAAAGTAACAATAAAACTTAATGACCCGTACTTTGACATAATATCATCGTGAAACGAGCGAAACTCAGTTACTACCGTGGAGACGCATGAAACCACGGCGGTGGTTTCCAGTCACCGGCTCACTTATATATGAGGCGACCGTCTAAGTCCTCGGGAGTAGCAACGTATCTGTAATCGACTTCAGAAAGAACCCTTGTTCTATATGAAGTTGCTTACAGAAGTCCATGGGCGGCAGTATCCACTTACCATCAGGTGGCCTGCATGCTCGTTTGCTATTTGATTCTTATAAAAAAATGTTTATAGTTATGGTGCTTACGGAGTAGAATCATAAGATGTTTCTACCACCTTTTTTATCTGATATAAGTAACAAACGAGCAAGCAGTTCACCTGATTTTAAGTGATTACTGCCGCCCATGGACATCTTAAGCAACTTCATATAGATCAGGGGTTTCTATCTGAAGTCGATTACAGATGCGTTGCTACTCCCGAGGACTGAGATGTTCGCGTCATATATAAGTGAGCCGGCAACCACACACTTCCAACGAAACGCAAAATCTGCTTCACGCTAGAAATAGGTGTGGCGGTGGTTGATATTTACTGTATATTACATTCGTATGATTTATACCTGTAGCCGGTAAGTCTATAAAATATATTTGAATGTTATCTGTTTAAAACTAATAGCGTTACGAATATCGTTTCTGCCACGTATATCAAGTTTGCAAATTAGCATTTAGCTCGTATATTCGCCAAAGAGTTTCTCGTAAGTGAGTAACGACAACTGGCGACTTGCCACATAATGTGTGAATAAAAATCAGCGATATCACGAACATGAGCATCCTGCCACGTTTTGCTGCCACTAACTTAGTTCTTGGAGCCAGACCAAGCAACGCCTGTCGCGGCCGGTAATTTTTGAAAACAATATGGCACCGCTCCAACGAGTAAAGTATTATTCTGATAGCGAACATGTTGTAGGCAGTGGTTTAATATTGTTATAATTTTTAAAAATGTACTGGATTTCATGTTAAATATTAATTATAATATCATTTAAATCTATAAACGACGAACGCAATCGATGTCACTACAATGAAATTGCGAGTTTTATATTTTTTATGCTGATTATACACTAGTATGGAATGTTCATTCGAAAGTAATTTTGTACAAATAAATTAACTGTAAAAGTCACAAAATTGATAGGCAGGTATTAATTTTTGTACATCTAAATCTCGTATATTTATGCGACATGGGCATATCTTAAACTGTCTAAGATTTAACCAAACTGGAACATGTATATTACGAGATTTATAGCGGGTCCGCCGGTTAGTTGTAACTGGCCGTTTTTGCGTCTACGTTAGAGATACGACTTCCGCTGTGCCTATTTGCGCTTGTCGTGAATTACTTGTATTGCAGTTATGTTGAATTGCAGGATGGCTTGTATTTTATGTTATATGCTGAACATGTCATGAACCTTGTGGATTTCGCTAAAATACTATGCATTTATTATTAGACATGCGATAGAATTTGTTCTTTGTTTGCTGTCGCTGCCATGCCTATTCTGTATTATGAGCTATTTTGCCTTGGTTTCTGCGATGGTAAGAAATATCATCGGACCACGGACCTCTGTAATCAATTTCAAACAGAACCCAGGTCCTGATTACGGGCGACTACACATGAGATACTCCCGCTGAAGACTACATTAGGATGGATCGTAGGAGTTTCTTACTATCTCCAGTGGCGCTTCGCTTTAATGCTGTAAAGAATTGTGCTTAGTATGTAAAGTACTCAATTCAAGAATATGTCATTATAATAACTTTAGAATACTTTAGGAGGAAAGTATTCTAAATTGTTTTCTTACAGCTTTTACATGATATAAATTTGAACAACGCGTCAAAATGATTACTACTAAGTTTTTTTTTTCTTTTCAGTGCGTACAAGTAGCTTTTTTTTTTTTAATATATGTTGACTGTTATTTTTAAACGCTGAAATAGATTTAAACGTTCTTATATTGAACTGTAGGCATACTGCACCGCGAATTTCCGTCGAATGTTTATCTTGCAGCATTATTGGAAGTATAAAGTGAAATAAATGTTTCGTTTACGAGTTTTCGAGAAGCGAATCGCTGCAATAACAGCTTGAAAACAATGTCAATTGAAACGAAACAGGCCTGCGTTGTCGCTAACAGTTGCGAAATCCTGTATCCTGCGAAACTAACTTTACAATGTATAATTATCTTTATTATGTAACAAACGCGATAAC
The DNA here is from genome assembly GCA_018249875.1 of Cecropterus toxeus. Taxonomy (NCBI): domain Eukaryota; kingdom Metazoa; phylum Arthropoda; class Insecta; order Lepidoptera; family Hesperiidae; genus Cecropterus; species Cecropterus toxeus. The sequence goes on along the minus strand of DWNE01001951.1, from coordinate 3,901 downwards.
TATGTAATAATTATTTAAAAATCCTTTGCAACCGTTATTCCCAAGTACAAAAAAAAGAAACCGAAAGTAACAGATATCCATCTGGTACTTTCGGTTTCTTTTTTTTTATGTGTATCCTCATGGTTACCCAGCCGCCCGGGGTAGCAGCTGGGTTATGCCGGACTCTTACGGGCTAAACCCCCACTGTGTTTTCTCCTTGCACCGCACGGCGGGAACACTGAACGCTTTCGCAACCATCCGCGAACTTTCTGTGTGTCTACCAAATGAATATAACTACATGTGTTATTAAGTGTGTAGAAAGAGTTATTTTACGTTACCTAAGTACTCTTTAGTTCATAGTTACTTAGTTATAATCCCACGTACAACTAAAAGTTACACTCTTCTCGATCGAAAGCGTGCGAGCTCTACTCTAATTAATGGAGGCACTTCATTTAATTTCGCAAAGTTTATCGAGAAAAGTTTCAGCAGTTAACAATCTGAGAGGTCGAGAATACGCTCGTGAGCGTGTGGGTGTATACGGTAATATTCCCCTGTATGAAGCCGGATATACTTAGACAACTAGAAGTTATACTCCTTTCAGGGCGGAACCGTGATATTCTTATAGCTGTTAATGACTAAAGCGAGTTATTCCAAGCTTTTATTTAACTTTACATTTATAAGTATCGTTACAATTTTTTTAAGGAAGATTTCAACTTTTGGGGGATCGATTGAACGATTGATTAAAACTTTGTATCCAAACTAAACATGTAGTTTGGATAATAAATATTGCATGATTAGCTTAGTAACGTAGTAACATTAGTTTTTTTGTTTCGATGGAAGGAAGTGCGACCATTTTGGTTTTCGGAAGTAGTAACGCATCTGTGATTGACTTCAGACAGAGACCCTTTTCTATATGAAGTTTCTTAAAGTAGACCTTGGACGGCAGTAACTACTTACCATCAGGTGAAACGCGTTAAAGGAGCGCACTACTGAATCATTGCAAAAAAACTTTACACTCCTTCTGTCGCAGTCGAGTAAAAAAAGTCGCCTTTATTGAACTCCCTTACAAAATTCGACCTCGAAGATTATTAATAAATTATAAGCATTACTATGAAAAATTCCATCAGTGCTTCGTGAAGTAGATCTTTCAATAAACCTACTTTATTTACTTTAAAATTTGATGATACTGACGCGAAAGAACCCGCGAAGCTCTCGTAAACAGTAAAATTTTATCTACCTAGCTTACAACCCTGAAACCGCGTGAATAACCTCTAATAAGCACTTAAATTGGATAAGTACACATAAATATCCCGTTGACATTGCAGTAAAAGTGTCAGACGGCGGACCGCGACCTTTAAGGGCACATAAAGTGATCTAGCTACAAATTCAATACAGTACTTTCAGAGACCCAAATATAAAAAGACATTTATTCCTTTATAGTTCTTTTTATGTTACATTTAATCGTAAGTACTCCGGAGTGGGTACCGTAGCGCAATAAAATATTTGGCAACCTGTCGTTTAGGGGCGATGCTTTCTGTGCCTAATGGAAATATCATATGTAGTCCATCTGTCTACATAGTAACTTCCATCCGCTCATATAGGTACTTGTAGGATAGATTCGTCGTTGTAATCTAACAAAATAGATTGAGTGTCGACTACAGGACTATGTACTATGTATGTAAAAACCAACGTATACAGTGAGTAACTTTAATATTCGGACAGTGTGAGGTTTCTAATTTATTTCGCCATATCTTTATTTTTAACAAATGAAACCAAAAGTTATTCGAATATTATAATAACATATGTGTCTGGATAACAATAGCATGTATTTTAAATACTTAATTTAAAACAGTCCTCGAATACTGTGGTATAAATTAAATGAAATGGAAAGAAACCGTTGAAAAGCACTAGGCTTTTCAACGGTTTCTGCCCGCCACCGCAGCTTCGCCGTGACCACGATGTAATTGCGTCGAAATATCGGCAAAAATGAAAAAGAAATTCAAAAACCGCATATCGTGAGTACCCGTAACATGTTAAAATGTATCACTTCTGCGATAATAGGCGCGGGCGCGTGCGCGCGTGTGTGTTTGTGTGTGTGTTTGTGCGTGCGTACGTGCGTGCTTGACATTCACGATACAGAGAACCCTAATGTGAGTTTATACAAAAGCCGCATTTTCATTTTTATTAATATGTCCATCTACTTAAGTAGGTACTACAATTCAGCTCAATATAATTTCGCTAGAAGAAACTTCATTGAGTATATGAATCAGAAGTCACAGTTACAAGCGATACTGAATACCCAAGGATTTCAATCGTGACTTTAATACTTCTAGAACACTATAACAAGATTTTTCATTTATCAAAACGTACCCTGTTGTAACATCTCACATTATTACGACTCTGTACCTACATATAGCGGTAGCACTTCTAATGATTAGACTCTAATCCAGCGGTCGGCAACCTTTTGACAGCGTGTGCCCATCTACCAGCAACCTGAGGTACCAAATACCGGACCGCATTCGAAAGTAATCTCTGAAATTTGATGATAAAAAAAACCTTTTGCTATAATAAAATTGACGGCGAAAAAACACCGTAGCCAAGAAAAAAATACGTCAAAAATAATAATTCTAGGAAGGCAAGATGTTTTAGGGAGAACCGCGGTCCGCAAGGATACAATCGCGGGCCGCAGGTTGCCCACCGCTGCTCTAATCTAATCCCGCGCATAATGTGAGAAGCCTGCAGTCCCGGGACACTTCGTTAATCTTACACTTGAAGGCTGGGATCGCGTGATCCAAACTGCGTTAAAACCCGGGATTACATTAGGCCACTGTGCAGACTTAAGCGAGTAATTCGATTGTCTTTGCACTACAGATAGAATAAGAGAATAATGTCTTTAAGAATCCGAAGAGAAGAGAAAATAAACCTTATTTCAGATAGTACACTATTGAATCTTTTTATGTTACATTTAAATGTTACAATCAGTTTAACCAATTGTTTATAAAAATCTAATCTAATCTTTAACATCGGTTTGTTTTTTAAACTGTTTAAATTTACTACATTTATTTAGGGATATAGGTACCTAGTTATTAGGGAAATAACAATGATGTATCCGGAGGGCTATAACTAATAGTAAGTGTAATCCTTTTTTTTCATAAAACTGTAAACGTAAGATGGCTTGAACTGATGAAGATTGAACATTGTCAAAGGTGTCATTGTTCATACCAAAAGTAGTAGTAAATATTTATTAGATGAATGTTTAATAAATGAAGCACGTCTGAAGGATATCTTCTTCAACAAACTTACCAGGTAGTCTTCAGACTAATGTAGTTTTAAAAGAAAAGAAATAAAATTCCTGCCACCTTTTTTTGTTGATAGCGTACAATGTCTACAACAAATATGTACAATAGAAAAAACGGTTGGTATTTTGTATTCGGAGGTATACAAAATACCAAATGCAAAGTTAATTAATGAGAAATGGTTAATTTATCACGTCTACATAGTTTTCTTTACGCTTTCGCATTTATCTTATTTACTTGCTGAAGCTGAAGTCGTGAAATGTGTTTGACATGTAAAAAAGGTATATTCCACTTTGATCACACAGGTTATATCACCTAGGCGATCAAAGGCGACTGGTGTCCATTGATCACCTGAGACATAATCACTTGACCATAGACTTCTAGAAAATATATTATTCGACGAAGATAAATATAAATTTATTATTAAAGATAAATATATTATTAAATATATTAATCGACGAAGGTTAGGTGTCTAGGGTTAATATCATCATTTCATCATTTTAGGCACCTATCAAAGGTGATTAAAGGATACTGAAATAATTATTTTCTTGAACACGCTATGATCACCCAGGTTTGATTTTGTCTCAGGTGATCAAAGGATACCAATGAGTCGCCTTTGATCATCT